>KE761786.1:3940-21467 GCA_000465285.1 Eidolon helvum
CTAGCCGTGTTTTAAGGCCTGGGGCCACTCCACTTGTGGTCATACTTCTGTTTCTATCTGGGCTAAGGACAAGCCATGGATCCATCAGGCAGATGAGACACCATTTGACTGCTTTTTAATTTCTGGATGGGAAACGCCACCCAGGCCAGAGTCTGTTTCATGGCGTTAGATACAGCATGGGCAACGCCTCCTTCCCCAACAGAAACACCACATGAGGGCACAGGCTGCTCAGTGCCAGTTATGACCACCATCCACATGGTCACGGCGATGCAGCCTGGGGTAGATGGAACGCAGAGGCCATGGGGCCAAACTGACCTGGCTTTGAATCCCGCTGCAGCCACTTAATAGCTTTGCACATTTTGGCAAGTCGCCCAACTTCTCCAACTTCCTGGGGCCTCGTTTTCCTCATCTGTGAAGTGGGGACTGTAAATCCTACCTCAGAATTAAGTAAGATGATGCTTCGAGGGCCAGACACGAGAAGGCACTGTAAATGTTTGTCGAGTAGTTCCTCCCTCCCCTTCATTTCCTGTTCAATGTTTTCCCACCACAGCACCATTATAAAGTTCATTTTCTAGCTCCGGTTCTTACGGGGAGAGTCAGAGGCAACCTCAAGAAAGGTACATCTGGGTGTCACCGTGACAGTGGGTGGCCTTTGAAAGGTGCTCATACATCAGCGCAGGGCCCTGTCGACTTCCTAGCATCCCTAGAAGGGTCCACTTGGCTCAGCAGACCAAGTCCACTGTCCTTTGTGAGGGTGCCCTGAGGCGCAGGTCCTGCCTGGGACTGGTGTTCTAAGAATCCAGATCAGTGTCACCCCAAGTGTGATCTCCTGACAGCAGAATCCACATCATCCGAGACCAGGTTAGAAAGGCATATGACAGCAGCATCCACATCACCCGAGACCAGGTTAGAAAGGCATATCTGCGGGCCCCTCCCCAGACCTGCTGAATCAGAAACTGGCGGGGAGTCCCAGCAGTGTGCGTTTTAATATACCTCCCGGTGGCTTTGAGGCACCGCCGGCTTTGAGAACTGCCTTGCTATAGGCAGGATACTGCAGAGCAAAGAAAGACAACCGCCTATGCACCACGCTCCCCGAAGGCCCCTTCGGAGACTGGCGTCTGTGTGGCAGTGTGGGCTCTGGGGTGACGCTGCCGGACTCGAGTTCTAGCTCTACTGTGGAGCTGCCGTGTGACCTTGGACACGTTGCTTCGCCGCCCCCCTGGGTCTCCGTACCCTCATCTGCAACATGGATGGTCTGAAACTTACCTCACAGGGTTGTTGAGAAGGAGCAAAGTGCTTAGAGCTGTGTCAGCCACGTGGTTCACGTTCAGTACATATTAGCTCTGTCTTAGTTTTCAGGCAGCCCAGCCGCGTTATTGGTCTTATTCTGGGGATGGCTTTGAACAGCCGCAGGATTTTCCAGCAATGGTAGGTGGCAAAGAAAACACTTGCAAAGTCCCTCTCTAGAGCCTCATAGCCACAACCACCACCATGGCGGCAGCCACCGTAGTAACTCGTTAAATCCTTTTAGCAGGGTTGTGGGGTGGGAATTACTGTATCAGGGAGCTACTTGAGGCACCACTTGGTAAGTAATAGAACTAGGAATTGAACCGTCAGTTTGAAAAAAAATTACTGTGCAATCTCAAGTCGAGACGTGTCCAACGCCTCAGCGCCTTCCCCTGGGAATCTCTGTAAAGAGGATAGTGGCTTTCGCCTGCGGTTCAGGAGCCCTGCCGGCAGCCTGGTGCGGAGGGTGTGGGCGGCATCCTTCCCAAAGTGGGCAAAGAGGAAACACTTAGGAATGATAATTAAATGAGTCCATGTTTGAGAAACACTTAAGTGGATTAAAATCAATACATAAGTCACATAAGTCTGCACAGCCATCTCAGCGGTGTCCGTAATGTTTGGCGGGTGGAATTCTTCGTTGTAAAAGTCCCGGTTTGCTTGGGACTGGCGGTCCCAGGAAAGCCACTCTGCCCTGCATCGTGCGTTAGAGAGGATGACAGGACCTCATTTGCTCAAACCTGAAATTCTCTCACGGATGCCACGTTGGCATCCTCCTACCTGAAACACAAAGGAAGGAAGCTGGATGTTTCTAGGACGGTCTCTTTCCCACGATGTCAGTCTGAGTTCCCCAGAACAAGCTTCTGAGACGAGACATCCTTTAACAGTGATTTACTAGGAAGCGTTCCCAGGAGAAATGAGTAGGGCAGTGGGAAAGGAGGACAAGCACAGGGGTGGTGTCAGGGTCCCCAGCAGGGAGAAAGAAGGTGGGTAACTTTGGCACAATCCAAAGTATAAGTCACACCTCAAAGTGTCTCAATCAGGAACAAGGGAGCCTGGCTAAGGGTCCCCCCGAGGGGATGTGAATTCTCAAGCTCTTCCATCTCCCCACCTTCAAAGGCAAAGCAGGGTCCAGCAGCCCCAAAACACAGGTACTGGTGACTGGGATGTCAGTGTGCATAGCTGTGCATGGTGAAGAGATCCAGGGGACATGGTGGAGGGCCACAAGCTTTGTGCGCCCATTTTTCCCATGCCCTGCTGTGAAGGAAATGGCATGAAGTTAGTTCTGGGCATCTGAAGCAGAACTATAAACCAAAAATGAAGAGAGTGGGGGGAGAGGCAGGAAAGAGGAAGGGGATTAAGTACAGACTTCCGGTTATAAATAAGTCAGGGGATGTAAGGTACAGCATAGGGAATAGAATCAATAACATCGTAAAAAAATATGTAAAGCAAGACATTTTCAAAGGAGAACAAAGAACGAGCAAAACTGTCCTGTGGGAAGAGACACCTAGAAAATGACAGATGGTGACACAGAAGGTGCTGACCAGTTGACTACTACTGCAGGGTCGGAGCATGGGAAGTAATAAATCAGTCCATTCATCTCTCCCCCACAACCAAGCCAGCAGCTGACACAGTCATAAGTCTCGTGTATTCCAGCAAGTTCAGAGCAAACATGCTGGGGCTTAGGCAGTCTTATGAACCTGAAAGTTTTTTTTTTAAAGAGTCACACACACACAAAAAAATCAAATCTATCACAAACAACTCTAGCAAGATTGAACTTAAAACCTAGCCATTAAAACAACCAAAAGCGACCCTTACTCTGCGTGTGTAAGTCGTTTTAAAAAACTGGCCAATTAACTGAAAATATTGGAACCAAATATAGAGAAAATTGAGTATAAGTCTAGAACACACAACCCATTTGCCTGTATTGTTCTTTAAAATACAAAAATGACACCCGTTGCATTTAGTTATATTAGTGGGCCCTTCTTAACTGAGGGCTGTGAAACTGACTTGCCGTGGTTCTAATAGTGTGCTCATCTGCCAGGTTCTCGGCCTCAGGCTTCCCCTTGCTGTGCACAGTCTCAGCACCTTAAGAATCAGGTCATGTTCCCTTGTCTGTCCTTGTGGTCATTTCCTAAAGCTTGAGCCCTCACTAGTGTAGGTTTCTCTGTTAGATCAGCTCCAAGCAATTACTCTGTCTGGTATTTAACAGAAGAGCTTGCCTGTGTACCTCCATGCCTGGCATATGAGATTAGTCCAGTAATATCCGTTGAATAAATTAATAACAGCATAAGTCTCACACTTGCTACAGCGACCTGTTCTCAGCCTTTTAGTCTGTTAGCTATTGTTCTGAATGGGGACCTTCAGCTAGATCTTGCCGTTTTGTGAATGATATTTTTTGTTGTTGTCGTTTGTAATAACTTTTGACCTATGTGTTCACACGCTGAACTAAATTTACTCACCAGAGTTCGCACTGGTATGATTCTCTGACAGGTTACTCTGTGTGGTCTCAGATTCCATAATTTAAAGAACTTGTAGTTTTTGTTCTTTTGCTAATACAAAGAAAGGTAGAGCAATGTTAGTAATGAACTAGGACTCGTGGGGGTAGGGTTGGTGGGAAGCTAAGCTTCTCTTGTACGGGGAGATCTGCACCTGCCCTTGGAGTCGCCTCACCCACGCGCTCCTCACGCAGGCGTGGACAGGAGTCTTTCCTCAGACACCTTGGTCTTTCTCCCTCTTGCCAGGCCAGGAACACCCGCTTCGAGACAGCAAGGATGGTATTATAAAGGCACGTGGCCCGATGAAGGACATCGAAGCTGCTCAATAAATAATTATTAACCGAGGGAGTGAACAAAAAAATGTAAGGCGTAACAGAAAACATACATGTCTCATGCAGAACAAGTATTCAATGGGAAGCTGTTTTCCATTTGAGGCAAAATAAGAAACACTTGTTGAATGAATGGGGGAGCTTCTCCGCCCCCCACACCCACCGGGCAGCCGGAGGGGCACCCGTGCTGGAGCCGGCCTCACTCTCTAGAGACCATCTCTCTGCGTCACCGCCCCGGGGCAGAGTGGGCAGGGGATGGTCCGCAAGCTCTAGTCTGACGACTCAGAGGCAGGGCGGGCCGTAATGACAGGTGTTCTGCCCTCACCAGAGTGAGGACCCCAGGAAGACACTTCTTGTACACCCTGGGTCTCAATCTCTTAACTTCCAAAATGGCAGCGACTGCCCTAGCCCTTGGAGCCAGTGTTTCAAAGGCTAATACAGAACACTTGCCTCAGATGATTCAAAATTCAGGTTTCCTGACCCTGCTTCTGTTCTTTAAAAAAAAAAAGAAAAGAAAAAAACATTCTAGGGGGATGGGGGTGGGGGCATGAATCTGCATCTCTAACAATTATTTCAATATGGCCTAACGTTTAAGGCTCCCTAACTTTGGAGCCACCCAGGGAGCTTTCAGCAAATGCTTGCCCATGCTGCGTGCTTTGATTCAGTGGGTCCACAGTGGGGCTTCCGTCTGGGTTCTTTTTACAAAACTTTCCCTTGAATCCTCATAGTTTTTCTAGCCCCATAATCAGAGAGAAGTGACTCCCCCACCCCGGTGGTCCTCAGCCTCTCGCCAGGGTGCAGGGCTTGGCGAGAGAAGCACGGGCTAGATTTCAGCCCCGCTCCCCCTCAGCCAGGCGTCTGGTGCATTGAGCAGCCTGCACAGCTGTGCAGGTGTCTCTGGCTCCCAGGGGGTTCCCAGTTAGGAATCAGTGAAGGGTGTGAGTCATTAATGACCTTTGAAGGTTTTCGAACAAAAGCGAACAAAAGTATAGCAGGTCCTTGAATAACATTGTGTCGTTCAGTGTCGTTTAGTTACAACATTGGTGAGATATCATGGGAACTTAACTCTCATTCTATATCAATTAGCCTACAGTAGAATTGGTTTTGTTATACATCGTTTCGCTTTAAGTGTCTGGCAGAACCTATCCATGATGTTAAGCGAAGACTTACTATAGTGGATTAAGATCCACCTGGGTGGCTTATAATATAGACTGTGGGACAGCTGAGAGCACACCATACACCAAGGGGCTGTTTTGGCACTGATTTAGGTGGTAGGAGATTGGAGCTGATCTGTCGTGTCAGCAAGGAAAGAGAAAGGAAGGAGGGATCATCCTAAAAGAGGATGTCTTTTCTTTAAGGGAGGGTCCTGAGATGAGTCCAGAAGCAGCAAAGTGGGTGTGGCGACCAGAGTGAAGAGAGGAGCAGCCGCTGCCCCCTGAGACAGGGCTCCATGAGCTCACAGCATGCTCGGCGGAGACCCGCTCCAGGGGTGCTGGACTGGGAGAGGTCCTTTCTCAGGCCCTGACTCTTCGTCTGTGGCTGTCTCCAGCCTCTGTTCCCCGCCCACCGCGTTGCCGCCCCTTATAATATAGACTGTGGGACAGCTGAGAGCACATCGTACACCAAGGGGCTGTTTTGGCACTGGTTTAGGTGGTAGGAGATCGGAGCTGATCTGTTGTGTCAGCAAGGAAAGAGAAAGGAAGGAGGGATCATCCTAAAAGAGGATATCTGTTCTTTAAGGGGGGGTCCTGAGATGAGTCCAGAAGCAGCAAAGTGGATGTGGCAACCAGAGTGAAGAGAGGAGCAGCCGCTGCCCCCTGAGACAGGGCTCCATGAGCTCACAGCATGCTCGGCGGAGACCCGCTCCAGGGGTGCTGGACTGGGAGAGGTCCTTTCTCAGGCCCTGACTCTTCGTCTGTGGCTGTCTCCAGCCTCTGTTCCCAGTCCACCGCTTTGCCGCCCCAGTTGCTTGTGGAAAGGGGAGCAGTTGGGGAGAGATACTATCGATGCCCTCTTATAGTCTCTCCACCCACCCCTGGGGACCACCAGTGACAGCTCCTCTCCAGGTGGGGTCTGCCCCGTCTCCCTGCCTGGGGGCATCCTTGGCGACAGGAGTGCTGCACTCAGGCACTGAGGGGGCTGGAAGCGCAGGCTGGTCAATGTCCCCGTCACAGCTCCCAACCAAGGAGAAGCAGGGACTGAAGGATAGATACCCACTTTTTTCTCCAGATGCCCATACGCCCCCACGGAGGGCTTTGAGGTCACCTCCCAAACAAACCACTTGCACCCCAATCCTCGTCCCTGAGTCTGCCCAGATAAGGGTCATGTGAGTGGGCAGGTCTCCAGCTCCAGAAAAGTGTGTCCTCACTCAAACACTAGCCCTCAAATAGCATCTGTACCGTACACGTTTTTCTGGAAGCGGAGGGCATGAGGGAGGTGGTCTCCGTGGGTTGACATCATGGCTCCTGTGTGGGTGGGCTCAGTGATGTAGAGCAGTGTGTCTCGATAGTCGTGCTCACAGAGGTCGCCTGGAGATCTTGTTAAAATACAGATTCTAATTCAGCAGGTCTGGGTGGGACCTGAGAACCTGCATTTCTGCAAGCTCCCAAGAGGGCCACGCTTTAAGTAACAAGGTCCATAGCAGCAAGATTCTTCCTAAGTGAGTTTTGAGTGGGCAGGAGTATAAGAGCGATGGGATGGAACCCTTCACTGAAGTGCATTTCTTATGCTAGGATTCCTGGCCAGGATTTTAATAAGCACCCCTCAAACACTTGAGTCCTACAAAACCTTTCCCTCCAAACACCACTCATAAATTGTTTTTATGCCATGATGTTAAATTCTTTCCTATCATTTCAGGAGAGGTCCCCACCTTATTTTTTTCAGTCAAGCCTACAGGGAAAAAAAAGATTGATAGAAAACCAAAATAATTTGATTCACGAGATGGAATTCAACTTCAAATTCTTAGTTTGTTGATCAAGAATTTGCAGGCTTTGGAAAAAAATTTTTTTTAATCTAAGAATAGAACCGTTTTTTTGGTTTTTTTTTTTTGTTTGGGTTTTGTTTTTAAATCAAAGAATAAGTTAGTTGCTTCTAGTTACAAGAGGAAAAACTTCCTGGATGAAAGTCACATACTTAATCCTTAGAAGGCATGGCTGCTGGTCTTCACTTTGGGCTCTTCAATTAGGGCTGGTTGATTTATTTATATTACTTTGTTTAAATTCTCAAGTTCATATTCTTGTGGTCCCAAAGGGGGCAATCACCAGCACTTTGGAAAGTGTTTATGTCTTCACTTTAGGACAACCTAAAGATTAGCTTTAAACAGGGTGGATGAAATGTACCAAGGAGGGGCATGGTACAAGAATAAGACAGTTTTATTCAAGTCATTTCTAATTTGTATTGGTTTTACATATATAGGATATTATTTTTATTTATTTATTTTAGAGCTTGCAAAGCACTTTTTTCCCCCTAAGAGTCAAGAGGGCTGTTCAGGAGGACATCACTTTGTCACCACTTTGATCAGATCATTGTTCCCCACTGCTCGTGATTGGTTCTGTATTGTTTAAAGTGCTATCTCCCAATTCTGATACTTAGCTTTGGGAGGGAATTTTGCTTTAACATCTATATGGCTTATCTCTCCCCAGCATGTGTTCTCGTTATACCTCCTGCTTGCTTCACTTTTTCAATCTAGGAGAGAACAAACTAGGAATAGTCTAGGCCTTTGCTTCCAAACAGGGGTTTTGATGAAAATTAAGAAGGGAACCTGCTTTGTAGCACTTTCTTTGCTCTTCCAAATCTCCCACATATTTGAATAATCACCTCTGGTTCCCGCTGGCTCTTCAGTTGCCAACTCCTAACTGGTAGAAGGTCTGTCACCGCTGCCCCAACTTTGCCAGGCCATCAGCTATGCTTGGCATCTGTACCAGAGTCACCATATGCTCCAGGCTCCTCAGAGGCTGCTTTTGCTTCATCGGGTCTCTGCTCTCCACCTGTTCAATCTTAGTTTCAGTGGATTCTTTGGAAGAGAGGGGAAAGTAAGGGGCCCTTGTTGTTCCTTGTTTGGTGTTCTCCACCCTGAGCCCTCTCTGATCTATTCTTATATTTCCAGCTAGGAAACCCTGGGCAAGTGATAAAACTTTTGTGTTCCAATTTCCTCCTCTTAAAATGGGCATGAGAAGAGAAGCTACCACAGAGGAGCTGCCTGGCACATAGTCAGCCTTTACCGAGTCGGGCCATCTATGTTCTTTGTGTTTGTAACCATCAGCACTTGCAGGCCAGCAACGGTCCCCTAAGGCAGATGTTATGATTTTATTTTACAGGTGAGAAAATGGAGGCTGTAGAAAGGATAGTTAATTTGCCTGATGACACATAGCTGTTACATATCTGAGCCAATAATCAAAAGTTGAGATACTTATGCCAAAGCTTGTGCACTTTCTATGCTGCAAGCTCATGGGCTTTTCTTTATGGTTTGGGATTTCATGGGCCCTGTCCCAAAGGATTCTTCTCTGGGAACAGATTGTTTTTTTTTCTGGTGAGGCTCAAGTTGACTCATCACTGAGTGGAGACAATAAAGTATTTCCTAGAAATAAACTCTTATTCTGCTAACTCATTGGACCAGGTTATTGGGAACCCCTGCACTTCCAGCTCCCCAGTTGATTAGGGAATTTGGGATAAAATGCTTCCAAAATTCACCTGAATTCTAGACTAGCTACCTTAACACAAAGGCCTCTCTTACCAGCTCACAGGGGTCACCTGGCATGCCTGGAAAGGGAAGAGGGTCTTAGACAAATGCCAGACTGCCAGACAGGCCGACAGACATGGAGACATCAGGGTCATCTCCAGTTTGACAAACGTGTGGAAAATGAGAAGTCAGATTTCAAACTTATCCTGGCGCTGAGCATAAGCCCATTACCAGACTTCGCTGGTCCCCAAAGAACACTGTATCGGTGATCAAATAAAGCCCTACTTCACGATGAAATCAAATGTTGTACGATTGGGAGGAAGGAGCCCGAAAGCCACAGAGGCTCGCTAACCTCATTATCTGATTCTTCCTGCCAACCACCGCACGTTACAAACAGGGCTGGAGCTGGGCTCCCCTGGCCAAGCTCCCGGGGCTGAAACAGCCGAGGTATGTCTGGAAAAGAGAGGGACCCTGCCAAGGCAAGCATCTTCCATGCCAGACAGACCGGCAAATGAGCTGCTTCTTACAGTCCCTTCATCCGAATCTCTGATGAGCCAAGGCCTGTTCATATAACAAGTGCAAACTCAGGAGCTACTAAGTGCCAGGCTCAGTGCCAGGCACTGAGAATACAGAGGTGAATGTGCATGAGCCAAGCTTTTCAATATTATGTTCTAAAGAGTATTAATTGTTTTCCTGAGCCTGAGAGTAATGTGTGTGGGTAAAAAATTGAGGAAATTTTAATTGAATTGCTCATAATCTCCAGGGAGAAATACCGATAGCATTTTATGGTATTATAGGATGTCCTTGCCAGCCAAGGAAAAGTGACATTGTGAAAAGAGGCAGAAGATGTGAATCTTCTTCAAATAGGGTCTAGAATTTCATAGTAAAAAAAAAAAAAAGCTTTGATTTGAGACTTTATTTGAAAAATGAAACTAAAAATTCTGAAGACAAGTTTATATTATCCTCCATTTAACAGCTTTTGTCGTGTGATTATAATTGTCCAGGAAATCTTAGACCCAAAGCAAGAACTGATTTGCTTTATTAGCATCTTTAAAATAACAATACATTACTTTCTGGAACAAAAGGAATTAAGTACCAAATAGGCAGCTTTTGGAGGTGAATATTTTTTCTATATCTTAAAGTAACATTCTTTTTGCTTCATGTTTTGCTTTTATTCCTTTTAAGTATAATCACAAAAAGGTTGTCTTTAACTGGCATATTCTTCCCAAGGACTCTCTCTTTTTTTTTTTTTTTTAATTTAAATCCTTGTCTTCTGAAGCAACAGAAGTGTTATCACCCAAGGAAATTTTTGATTCCTTCAACAGTTAGTGGACCCAGCCCTGCCAGGTCCAGAATTATCAGTGCTTTTCAGTGATGTGAACAGTTTTCCATCATTTTCGTTGATTTTATGAAAGCCTACATCTTTTGCAGCAAGATTTTAGTTTTATTCTGTAGTAAGTCTGCATGGTATATGAATTGGATGATCAGAGGTCTACACTGTCTGGCACCAGGTGAAAAGATAGACAGTTTGTTCACCACAGTTCAGAGGGCTGAGAGCTGATGATCTTAATTTTTGCAACAATGCTGAAAGTCAAGTTCTCCAAGCTGCACTCCGTGTGAACAATGCCTGAGACATGGAAGGAACCAGAGCCAAGGAGAAGCGTGGTCCCTGGGGTGGCCCCCATCCACCTCCTGGTGGGTACTGAATAAGCAATCCTCAAAAGAACCCTGTCCACTGATGTTACCTGAAGCAGGAGGAGAGCTGAGGTTAACCACATCTCTCCAGAATTCATTCTCTCAGTCTTTCCGTACATATCAGTTCCCTACCTGACTACCAAGGAAGGACATGGCTCCATCCTGACTCTGGTATTTAAGGTCATGTCCTGAGCATGATGTGAAACCAGAACAAAGTGGGTGCAGGCTCTGCTTTGTGGGGAAGCTATGCAGATTTTATAAACTGCAGTCCGAGAGGCCTCTTCACCTCACAGCTGTAGTAGTTAGAACAGGGCATAGAATTTAAAAATCTTTTGGTCGAGGTGGTATAAATAGCCATGGGAGGGCTATACTGGTGCCGACAGGTGGCAGGAGGGTTACCTGTGACATCCCTTCTCGTAGCTCCATCCAGGAGCACATGAGTCAGGAACCAGACGCTGATTGCTCTCATTCCTAGGGATGTCTTCACTTTTCACTCTTTTTGCTTCTCCCCCACAAGATCCAACCAGAATTTTGTAATTTCTATTAAACTGAGTGGGGTGGAAGAGAGACTTGGAATAAGGCAGTAAACGCTGGAGTAAATGTTATTTTCTTGCATTTGGGAATTAACAAAAATAAGGCCATTCAGCAGCTCTTGAATAATCAAAAGTGTTCTTAGCCAACGCTAAGTAAACTGAGGTCCCGTCAAGATCCAGAGTAAATTTTTGAAGCCACAGTCATTCCTTCACACACACGTAAAACCGAAGGAGTCTTCGGGGCAGTAAATCTTTACCTCAAGAACAGTTAGGCCTTTGACTTAAATTGAAGACCTCTCTCCTGGCTAGAACAGGATTTCTAGTGAGTTATTGAGCTTTACAAAAGGGGTTCAGAACTGGGTTGAGGAATCATTGTCATTTATATATATGCCAGGATGCTCCTGAGAATAATTACATTTGGATGACAGACATGAACCAGGACTGTCCCAGAGAAACTAAGAGCTAAAGTCACCCGAGGCTTGGGTGCTCTGCCTCTGAA
This sequence comes from Eidolon helvum, assembly GCA_000465285.1. Classification (NCBI taxonomy): domain Eukaryota; kingdom Metazoa; phylum Chordata; class Mammalia; order Chiroptera; family Pteropodidae; genus Eidolon; species Eidolon helvum. Next base: position 15,457 of record KE761786.1, read on the forward strand.
GCCCTCAGGCTGACTAGCTGGGATTCAGAGTAGCTTCTCCTTGGGCCAGTTGTGAACTTGCTTCTGGCGCAAGGAATGTGAGGAAGAGAACAATGACAAAAGGCCACCCACAGTGAGTCGTTAGGACCAGCATTGCAGGTCTTAAGACTGCATTCGAGGAATTATTCTCTGGTTTTCCTTATCGACATTGACTGTGCATGTCCTCTAGGCTCCAAGAGCTGCCCTGTCCCACTGCTGTGCAAATGTCTGTTTCTCTGTCGGGAGGTCACCCCCTGCTACGCTCTGAGCTCTTCATGTTTCAGGGGCTAACATCTCTCAGACCTGCGTCCTCAGCGCTGATTGTGGCAGGTGCTGGGATGACTCAGACCCCTAGCAGCTGCTCAGGGTCCATTCTGAATCCTGTGCCATGTCCACATTCATGTGAACTTTCTACCCATGAGTGTCTGGGGGCCAAGATGGAAGAAGAAAACCTAGGAGGGAGGATTGGGGAAAGATGTTCCAAGCAGTGGCAACACCTTCCACAGAGGAGAGAGGCATGTTTTAAGAAGGTTCGTCAGGCAGCCTGTGGAATGGACCAGAGAAAGGGAAGCTCATAGCAGTGGCTCCCAGACATTGTTGCACAGCAGAGTTACTTTGTCACTTACCGTTGATTGAAGAATGCTCATCCCAGACCCCACAGACTCTGAGACTACTCAGTTATCTACTCAGAGAATACTGTGGTATAGCTCAGGAATTTATATTTTTGAAGATGCTCCCAAATGGATTCTGATGCAGGTGGTCCCCAGTCCCTATGAAGAATGCTGGCTAAGGACACGTAAAGCCATTAGAAACCAATGTCACCCCCAATAAAATTTAATTTAAAAAATTTAAGGGAAGAAAAAGGAAACATATAATTGCTGAGATGCCAAAAGATAAGCTAGTTTCCTTTTATCTTTCTGTATCTCCTGTCTTTTATTTCATTGTATTTTGGAGGGATTTTTGTTGCTATTTTCTAAGTCAAGTTTCATTGACTTAGAAACTAAAGTACACACATCATTAAGTGCCTAGCTCTTTGAATTTTCTCAGCGATCACACCCAAGAATATTCCCAGCACCCGAGGAAGGAACCCCTTCCACTCACTGGCTCCCCAGTTACTACCTTGACTTCTAATCCTATGGATTATTTATCTTTTGTCTACTTTTTAAATGTTTGACAATGTTCATAATATATTAATATAGTAGTATATGTATATAATTAATAACTAGGTACATTGTGGTAAGTGCCCACATTTTTTTCCTGATTGAATGCATAATAAATTTTTTTTTTTATTCTACCTGCCTACAGGATTGGGACTATTGGTCTGAGATGAGGTGCGGGTCTTGTAAACTGGAGGCGGGAGCATGGGCAGCATTTCAGAGCCGGAATCCATACCACTTGGTTTATTTTGGTTGCCATTGTGTTTTTGGCTGTGCTCATTCCCTCTGGAAATTTAGGAGCATGGAAGGAGAAAGACATGTTTTAGAGTCAGCCAGGAATGACCTTGGGGAAGTCTCGTGGTCTCACTGAACTTAAGTGTCCCAGCTTCCAGTCATGCAGCAAGTGCTTATTCTGTTCTCTCCTTCTCCAAAATCTGCAAGCATGCTGTCCTCCTTTAAACATCTTGATTTGCTTCGGTGACTTGGAGAGGCCCTGTGGGTTTTGAAGAGCCTCCCGGCTTTCCTTTGACCTTGGGTGGAAAGATGGCAGCTCCCAGTGCCCGTCTCCTGGCTCTCACATGCTACTGACTGTGCAGTCCCTCCCAGGCCAGCCACACTGGGAAACCTCTCCTTGCATGCACTTACACCCACCCTAGGAGGGGGCTCGCAGGGGAGCAGCTCAGCCCTCATTGCATCCGGCTGTAGAAAGAATCCCTGTGTTTTCCTTGGTGTGATTTTCTTTGAGTTTGACTTTACTAAACTAGCAAGATTTTGAAAGACAGGATTAGGGTGTGGGTTTGGAAGAAAGAGGCCAGAAAGACCCTTTGGTTGGTTTTAATTTAGATCTCAGGAGGCCTCCAGCTCACATGTGGCCTGGCCCAGTTCACCAGGAGAGCTCCGGGGGTTCAGAGCCAACGTGTTAGTTAAGAAGGAAGAGTGAGTTTGTCCGCTGCTCCTATCTTCCCAGGAAAACCCACAGGAAGGGTGGGCGGCCAGAGGAGGACTGGGACTCGCCCTGGTCAGAGGCTCCTCATCCCACCGCAGCCAACGGAGGCTGTCGTCTGAGAACTGCCCCAAAGAAGGACCATGTCTGCTGAAGTCTCAGTTGGTCTGCCTACGGTCACTTCTACACATCTGTCTTCATACAGCCAGCCCATCTGTTGGTGTTTTTTCTCTTTCAGGAGGAAATGGGCATTTCCTGTGAACTGCTGGAATCGGACTTCCTCAAATGCAGTGTGGGATTTCCTTTCATGAGGTCAAAGTCAAAGGTAAGGGGCAGAGTGGGGGACTTCCCTGGCAGCGGCCCCCAGCCCTCCCCCCCAGCCTCTGCCTCCGACAGCTGCCTCGCCCTGAGGTTTCCTCCTGCTCCAGATGTGCCATGGTCACGTGGTCTTTCTCTTTCATCCAAACGACATGCCCCAGGTGTGAGAGACGCACTGTGGCCTTATCACTTTGGCGAGCGGCATCTGGTTGGCCTTCTTAGAGTTTTGTTTTCCGGGACATTCCATGCGCCTTGGAGTCCCTGAGACAGCATGAGAGTGAGCAGTCTGGGCTAGTGACCTACAGTTCTGACTCCCCTGGATATTTGCGATTTTCTTAAGAGACTTTAAAATTCTTAAAATATAAATAATGGTATCGCACTTCACTTTTTTAAATAAAAGGAATTATAGTCACTTTGATATTTATAAGGAGCCAAAATTTCTAAGCTCAAACGGTAATATGCACAGCACGGTGAGGTGTTCACAGAGTATCTGTACGTGCAAAGATACGTAGAAAAAGTGATTTTTGGAGGCAAAACTAGAATCTAAAAGAACAGGTCTGCCTTTTGAAATAGAAGCTACTTTCCCTGCTATAACTTAAAGGAAAGTTCATAACCCTTAGTCTACCTTTTTTTCCCCTAAAATAAATGAAAGCTTAATCCTTCTCTCCTGCCTGTGTCATAGGATCAGATTATTTTAATCTCTAAGACTTTTTTGGTCCTAGTACATAGTAGCTGTTTTATGAACCAACTGCGATGATGTTCTAGCAAGAAAGAAGCTTTGCTCAAATATTTCTTAGCAAATCACTTGAACCCGTCGCCTCGTTGAAATGTACCTGCTCCAGACTCCTGTGGCTCTTACCTCCATGATTCCTGAGCTGTTTTCCAGCTGTTTCTCATCTGCCCACGTTCATCCCAGAAGGGAAGCCCATAGAGGTGGCCGCCTTTAGAAAAGGGATTACAAGTAGCTGGCAGAATACAGGGCGAATCCTATTAGACTCTAGGTGGGGTGAGGAAGGAGGGGGAAGACTTTGAACTTGGGACATCAGTGCCTGCGGAAACGTAAGTGGCTCCCCGCACACAAATTTAATTGAAATCTATTGAGCAACAGAAAGTAGGCGTAACTGAAACATTTTAACAGTTCTCATTTCATTGTGAAATTCAGCCTACATCCCAAATCAAACCTAAGGTCCGTCTTGCTAGTTTTAATCTAAAGATTATTTTAAAAGGAAAATCGACTGCACTGTCACGAATGGATCCAGGATCCCTAGCCATAATGAGGAGGCAATCATAACAATGAGTACAATGAAAACAAAGCAATGGCGAAATCTGGGGCATTACATTGTGTCAAAATTTTGTTTAACTCTCAAAGCAGCCACAGAACCGATATAAGTGTGAATGTTAGAATGTTGAATTTTTTGCCACTACCTTCTGCTAATGCCACTGCCTTCCTACCTGCAGCAAGACTAAACCTGGAGGCAGAGCCCTGGGGGTGACCCTGTGTGGACACGCTCTGTCTGCAGCCCCGCTTGCCCTTCCCTGGCCCTCAGACCCTGGGGCTCATCAGGCTACAGACCACTTGCTGAGCCCGGTGACTGCACTGTGGGCCTCCTCCTGGTGGCCACGTGTTTCTCTCTCAAGACCAGCCCACCCCGTTCCTGACCTTCTGTTCTCCCAGGCCTCCATCGCTGATTTTGTCTTCTCACCCAAATCTTCTGCTTTTCACCTCACCTTGATCTTCAGTGTGTTTAATTCAGATCTTCTGCCAGTTCCAACTCTTTGGTGGGACAAGACGCTTGACTTTCCCTTTCTTTGCGTCTTCCAGCTCTGCTTCCTGTCCTGTCTCCATGCCCCACCCTCACTATAAGCCGACAAGTCCCACTGCAACAGAAATGTTTGTCTAGAAAGGGGTGTCCAGCGGCCACTATAGATGACGGTCCAATGCAGTGGTCCAGTTTTCATTACTGTCAGGTAGCTTTCAGTTCAGTAGAATCTACTGTTGCAAAGTGGGCTAGAATTTGTCATAAAGGAACCCAAGTATTTAGATATTAAGAAAGTTATAGACTCTCAGAGCACGATGGAGTTTAAGAATCACTTGGTCCACCCTCTTTTTATTGAAAGGGGAAAAGATGCAGTGCCTTCGCAAAGATCACGTGGTCAGTTGGTGGTAGGACCTGGTTCTGTAACTCCCCACCCCAGGGCTTCGCCCACATTTCCACACGTGCCTGATATGGTGAAAACCATTTGCGCAGGGCAACGTCCCCGGATCGCAGGACGCCCATCACTTGGGTACCAGAAATGGTTCTAGGTGGTGTGTGGACACAGCGCTAGACAGCATTGGCGCTGACCATGGGCAAGTTATGACCTCTTCAGCACTATTCCCATCGTCACCACGCGCAGGAGAAGGTCTCCCATCGGGCTCACGAAGCTTCAATGCCACCCTGTCACTTATCGATCTCCCTTTTACCAAAATAGAGGAGACCTCAGGCTGGAGCCTGCAGCAAGCAACACAGTTCAGCATGGCTTCATTTTCATTGTACTTCTTTCTGTGACTACCTTCTCTTTATGGCAAGTGATCCTGGAGTCCCACCTGGAATAGGAATGTAAATTTTCCTTTTAAAATAGTCTTTAAACAAAGAGAGGCAATAAAAACATAAAGTAAATATCACAGGTGATATGTTATGCAGATGTGGCAAAAAATTGGGAGCATGGTGTGTGAGTGAAATGTAGAAGTCCCAGTTTAAGAGACAAACATATCGCTTCCTAAAGAGGTCCTCAGTTGCTGAAAAGGTTAGTGGTGCCTGTCGCCAGCCAGTGTGTGTTCCCAGCCTGGTTTTATCTTAAAGTTGAGTCTCTGGCCTGAGGAACAGAAGGATATACATAAAAAATAAAGCTTGTCATGCAAATGAGTTTCCAGAAGTCATGAACTGCAGAAGATTGTAGCTAACAGGGTTTTAATTTGGAATGTCTGCTGATGACACATGGCCCTTTCTTTTTCTAGTATGAATTCAGCGTCATCTTTGATACAAGCCACCTGTCAGGGGAAGAAGAAGTTCTTAGCTTCATCGTTACTGCTCAGAGGTAAAGGAGATTTAATCTTTTTTTTTTTTCAAAGACCAAATACTGAGGGGACCAGAAAGGACATGCCCTGGTCAGGCTTTGATGCTGCTCAGGATGCTGAGGAGGAAGACGTGGTTATTCAGTGATAAAGCCCTGGGTAAAATCAGATCTCCCAGGGATGGTGCTTGTCCAGGTCAGCCTGCACAGCCACCCAGTCTCTCCCTGTCCTTGGAGGACAGCTAGGACAGTCCTGTGCATTCTCGGGTCACTCTTGGGTAATGCAAAGTCCTACGGTCACTGCAAGTCTCAAAGCAAGTTCACAAATCCGTAAAGTGTCCTGTTCCATGAAATCATCAAAACTTGATTTAAAGTTAAGGCTTCCACACTTGGCTGGGGCAAGGCTGTGGGGGAAAAAAAAGCCTGCCTCTGTCTGGAATGATCTTGCTTTCCTCCCACTGCACTTCCACTGCCCCCCTCCCCCCTCACCCCCCGCCTTTTCCTGAGAGTCGTTTCTGAGA
>AWHC01054348.1:0-19469 GCA_000465285.1 Eidolon helvum
GCATTATCTTAAAGAAAAAATATACTTACTGCCCTCTAGAGGTATGAACCAGTAGTGTAATAAGTGTAGATGTTGCTGGGCATACACAGTTTAAAGCTAACATGGCGTATTTAAACTCTTCTTCACAAACAACATGATCTGTTTGAAATAAAATAGGTAAATTAGAATAATTTACCTTGGGAGAATAAGATTTTAAAGTAATATGAAAAATAAAACAATGAGTAAAATTACAAAAGAGTCAATATAAACACACTCGTTTTCTAGATGTTTTTACATGTACAATTTTATCCCCAGGAAAAACTTTTTTTTTTTTTTTATGAAAAAGTACTAGACTATGAGTTATGTGGTTAACAGGGAAGGGGGTTCTAACCCCACCCAGTTCCGTCTTTTAAATTTGACAGACTTTGGCAAAATGTTTGATTTTCCTACGCCTCATCTATCTGAGCAGTGTGGTCTAGGTAGGTTTGAGGAGCAGCCCAGAAAATAAATCAGAAACCGTATAAAGTCTCCTTTAGTTCTGATTGTCCTATGGCATGAAATATAACAGTGTTGACCAAAAACAGTATATATTGACCAAAAGTCATAGTCAAACAGCATAAAGACTTAGAAAGTAATTATTAAAATATGTGGTAGAGAATACTTGCATGACATATAAGTAATAGATTTTCTACAAAACAACCATAATTTCAATAAAAATTAATGCTAAAATAAATTTAAATTTAAATTGTACTTTAACTTCAAGACCTAAGATCATAAAGTCAAAAGACATCAGGGTCCCCGCTGAGTGGCTATTGAAATTCAACGATTAACAACAAAGAGCATTAGAGATGATGGCATATCAGGGGAGAGGGGCGTGTAGGCGCATTGAAGGTAGATGATGCCCCTCAGCCGGACTATATTACCTTCAAGCATGAATGAGGGCCCAGGTGCTAGAGATTCCATTTTCCATAGATGTCATATTTTAGAGAAGTGATTAAACTATTGTGTAGTTTGGGAGGAAAAAAAAAAAAGCCCTTTCCTTCCCAAGTAAACACCTCTAGCTGGTATTGAAAATAAAGGCAATGTTTAAGAAAATAATTATTCTTAGGCAGAAAATAGCAGTTTTAGCTTAATTAAGAAATTGAATTTGTCAGTGAGCCAGATCTATAAAATGAACACATACACCACACAATTTGTTTAAAAAGAAAAAAAAAGGAAGGTTACTTGGGAAATGGTTCAGCACATGCTCCAGACAGGTAAACATTACCCTCACTCCTTTTATAATATGTTTGCATATGAAAGAGCCCGTTACTTTTAATTTTTCTTTCTTTTCCTTATCTGTTTCTTTCATATTATATGGAAGAAATTGTATGCTTTGGTCACATCTCAGATTTATTCTTTAAAAATATCAAGGATCTGGTAATTAATCTCAATCTCTCTCATGCTCTCATCAATATATTATAATCATCTTTAAGGAAAATAAAAAAAATACATAGTCATGAGACAATATTTTTCAGGATGGCAGGGAGACTCTAAATTCAATTGTGGAATGTGGAAAAAGGTTTAAAATATTTGCAGAAGAACGATGACTTTAAACACTATTTTTCAGCGTGCATGCTCAATCTGTGAATATAAAATAACAAAACTGCTAAATGCAGAATGTTTTTACTTTAGATTCATATGATAGCAATATGTATGGAATTCATAAATTTCAAACTAAAAATTGGAACATATGATCTAAGAAAAGTGTGTACATTTATTGTGACATGAGACAGAATATTTTAAAACCCAAACTGTACCAGAAAATTTGGAAGCTATGATTACCATCTATGCAATAACGCATGCAATTATTAATTTTCTCTTACTAGAATATACAAACCGTATTTCTTCTAGTAGAGGACCACGAGAAAAGTGGTACTTGTGTGATAGTTTAAAAATATCCCATCATATCTACCTTCAGAGGTGAAAAAATAATTGGGTCCCCTCCCTCCCCTTCTCCTCGGTGAATGTGTGTAGCTGTGTTTTGTGTGGGAATGGCTAATTTTCAAAAACCATACTAATCAGTGGGCAGTGGGAGGGGATGATTAACAAGATCGAGGTAGTCATTTTTATTTCTGCTTATGCTTTTTTCTACAGTTAGGTAGTGGTTTTTCCGTGTCTGTCTATTTACCCATCAAGCAAAGTATACATTACCAGAGGCAATTTTACACACAAGTACAAAGCATGTTTTTCACTGTGTCAGTATGTAGTGAATTATCTAAGAACACAACTTCTGTGTAAAATAAGAGAAAATTTCCTCTGTTTAGCATTGTGCGTCATTAATACAAATTTAGGATGATTAAGACGATTACTGTATTACTGGAGTCAGAAACTGGCAAATACTTATTGGTGCAAACATCCTTCTTTTCCATTCTGTTTCCTTGAATAGTCACCTAAGCATTTACGTATTGAAATACATAACCCTTTATTAGTCATTGTTTCTCTCTACCCCTATTACAATTAGGATATTATAGTAATGATTTTAAACATGTTAGTATAGATAGTTATATTTATTCTGAATTTTACTTCATGGTAGTATCAGAAGCATTACAAAATATTTACTGTAAAAATGAGGCACCAGATAGGTTGAAAACCATGATCCTAGATAAATGAGGTAATAGATAATTATCATGAGAATCCCTTTCAGATAAAAAGTAAAATCAGTACTCTTTTCGCGAAAAAGAACAATTTAATCCATATGGATGGTTGACACAGAAAAAGAAATATAATGGAATCCTCAACTAGATAATAATCTTCATTCACATAAATTATGATATCTGGCACATCGAAAGGTCTGGAAGAAATCTCCAGTTTCAACTTTCTCAGAATAATGAACAAGGAGCCACGCTTATGAATAGACAAAGGAGTTATTCTCTAAGAGCAGAGTAGGTGGCTAATCAAGGCATTTCCAGGAAGGCTCTGAAATTAGGTCCCACAAGGTTTCATCATTACTGTGGACCAAAGGCTGTGGCGTCTCCTATTTTTTCCCTTTTCTAAACACCAGTATTTTATTACACTTATCTTGTTCCACTAGTGTTTACGAATGTGGGGTGAGGGTGGGAGCAGCTAACGAATTTGTCAGCGTATCTGTTGCCAAACCAATTAGAAACTCCACCTAGAACTGACTCCACCTCATCCAGATATCTTGAACTTTGAGTTGAATGCAGCAGGCGATGCAACTTTGAAGTATTTTTCATAATAATGAATGAGTGATCTGTGGGGAAAATATCGTACATGGGTACTTGGGTGGACAAAGATTTGAACTGTGGCCGAAACCTACTATCCATCACCCCATCCTCATTCTTTCCTTCTTCCTACGGTACTGGGGGCCGTCCGTTCCCCTGCCCCATCCCCAAGGGGTAGCAGGGCATAGAAAGGACATTTCTCGGCTTCCATTTTAGTTAGATGTGGTCACATGACTTGCTTTTCACCAACTTCCGATGGCTTCGTTGTAGACAAGCCCACGTTGCCTAAACTCTTTCTTTCTTGCCGGTGAGACGAGGTGTGTGGCAAAACCTCAGCTTCGATTAGGCAGAGATGGTGCCTGAGCAACGGTCAGATCTGTCCTTTTTTTATGGCTTCTCATTTCCTTTCCCTTCTCGAAGAAAGTATTTCCTCTTTCAAAATTATATGCATTTTATCGTATTTTCTTCTTGATCTTTGAAAGTTTCTGTTTGTTTTGATTTAGACCTTTCTCCTCTTGCTGATAAAACAACATACTGAGGGCTCCAGGCCACCGATGGGTTCTCCACCCCTCGGAGCCTAACTATCTTTCCCTTTCAAATGTGAATGGTAATAGTTTTACCCCAGAGGGTTTTCTGAGGAGAAGAGTAGACGGGTCAAAAATGCTGATCAGAATTCTAAACAAATATTACATATCATGCATTTTTTTTAAAATAAAAAGATAGATTTCAATAAACTACCCTGAAATAAAGCCAATAATATATTTCAAGAATTTAAACAGCCAAAACACTATTACTGCACTGTTACACAATGAAACCACAATCCTAGTTTTATAAAAATGCTGAATTCTCCCTGTGTGATCCCGTCTGAATAAGCACAATCATCTGCAAGTGCAGAAGTCACACCGTTCACTGTGACTGCCTCACAGGGTGGGAAGAATTTTGAGGGACATGGCTTCTTAAATAGTAGGATTGTGTGAGATTCTTGGTTTCCTTTTTATTGTTATTTTTATTCTTTTAATTGAAATGCTTTTAAGGCAAGCAATTACAATCGAAGATAGAAATTTATAGATAGGAATCAAATCTACCTTCAAGTCCCCTTTACTTTATGGGATATGAAATTTGTTAATTACATTTGAACAAATCAGAATATTTTTTTCAATGTCTGCCTCACAGGGTTTTCTGAGCTCTTGTATGATTTAAAGTACTAGAAGCTTCTTCCATGCAGTTGCTAGGTAACAGCCCTTTGTAAAGCAGTACACGACAGTAGAACGCGCATCAAACCCATCTAGTCCTGGGCTTTGAATTGCAGGAATCAAACACCCTTTGGAAAAGAGCTTTGAAACAAACGCGAACCAGGGTAAATTTTAAAAATGGAATGTTATTTGTTTTGATTTCACGAAGAAAAAGTTTATTACAGCGACCGACCGAACAATTTGTATTATAAAATCTCATTTGTTTATGAGATTCCATTTGTAAGCGTGAGAGTTGATTTCTATAAAAATTGCTTCTTCTCCTTAGAGGAAAATAGATAATTTCTAACCATTGAGTTTTATTTTGATTCTGTTGCTTTAATCAATAAAACACCAATCGGTGAATGTGTGTGTGTGTGCACACACATCGATGCACACACATCAGAGACTTTTGCCAGTTCTTGGATCATGAGCCATTCATAGACTAAATGGCTAAAAATAGGTTTAAGTAAACCTTTAAAAGTCATTTAGTTTCACAAGATCTAAATATAGGGATGCTTATTTAATATATAGAATTCAACCCACTTTGAGATTGGCAATATTCTGTAAAACAGATTTATTTCTCTGTGATAAGACTGAGTCTAAAAAGCATTTTTGTTTTTCTAATTGCTTGAATCCTTGTATTTTCATGCTTTAAGGGCTTTTTAAATTTATCCTACTAATTAAATGTTCAAAAGGGGAAAGCCTTTCCTGCATTCTAGAGCAAAACAGTTTTAATTTTTATTAATCTCCCTTTCTTTTCAACATGTCAGAAAAACAGCAGTCTTTAATTTGTGAGAAATTTTTCTCAGAAGTCTAAGTTTTTCGGTTCTAAGCAAAAGTATTCTTTCCTTATGAATTCATTATAGTTATCGATATCATGAAAATTAATGATATAATTGTTGGATCATTTTTACTATAATATGAAACAACATTTCAGCTTTAATGCTAAATAGTATATATGTGTGTGTGTATGAATACATTCTTAATCTTACTAATTATATATCTCTCATTAAACCTCCATGATGTATATTGTGTTAAACAGTTTACAGATAAGGAATCAGATGCTCAAAAGTAAACTGCCTAAGTCCATTATTAATTCAAATTCAAACTGCCTAGAAAGAGCTCTACAAAAGCTATATACAACTCTAAAATTGATTAACCAAGCACATTAAAATAAGTGACACATTCTACACCTGAAACTAATATAAAATAATAGCGACCGTCAACTCTAATTGAAACAATTTTTTTAATTAAAAAATAGTACGTGACATAGTCTAGTGGTTTTCCCCTCTCCTGATGCCATTCTAAAGGTTCCTACTTGCTGCCGGATGGACGGATGGCTCCAACAGCCACAGGATGGAACCGGTGACTGAAAAAAATACAACCGTCATATTCCCCAAACACACATCATTTCATGAGCAATTTTGGGAGGAACGTGGCCAAGCTTGACCTTGAAATCTATTTTGTTACCTTTCAGACACACACACACACACGCATAAAAATGTAGCTGAACTAAATGAGTTGCGTCACCAATTGAAAGGGATTTTGAAAGATCTGTAGGAGATTTATTAGGAGAAATATTCTGTAATAAATGTTATAAAGGAAATAAATTCAGTGCTATAAAAGGGATAAAATAGGATACCATTCCCGCCCCAGGGGTATCGAGAAAAGCATGGCTATGGAAGCGAGGTTTAAACTAAGATTTTAAGGGTAGTGAAGAATGTGGTAGGTAGCTGAAAGGTGAAGTAAGTGTATAAGGTTATTTAAAGAAATATAAAAGCAGAGAGGTGGTAGGATATTTAAATTTTTATGGAAATAAATTAGCAAAGAAAGACTTGAAGGTTAAGGAGAGAATATTGCAAGGCTGCTGCTAAGGCATTGAGACTCAGCACAGACATGGAAGAGAACCCTACTCACAGGAAGAAGACAGGACATGATACGCGAAAATAAAGCAAAACTTAGAAAATAGGGTAGCAAAAATTTGAGGAAATTTTCATGTATCGGCTTCTCATATCTAAGAATTAGGAGATCAGATAAAGTTTAAACTGTAACTGAAAGCGTTGGAGAGCGTTTTGATGGGAAAAAAATTCCACAGCGTTGGAAGAGGCCTTCCAGAGCGGCCTGAACTTTAGTTGGTGGTGACATAAATGTGACCCACTGAGTGATTAATTTTTTCCAGCTTCGCTCAGTCGAGAAGCAGGAAAAGAAGATCCACTGGTGTAGGATTTTGCACGTTTATTTTCAATCAGGAGCCAGAAAAAACATAAAACCAGGAAATCAGCAGATCACCCTGAGGTTGACAGAAGTGACAGATGATAAAGTTCAAAGGGCAGATGGAAGAGCAGGAGATGGAAGACCGATGATGCTCCACTGAAAGGCTTCTCAGCTGCTCCGGGGAGAGGACCGACCTTCAGCTTTTCAGCCTCCAGCCCACCGCGGACACACACGCAGCTCCACTGTGCATGTGTCATAGAGAACTCGTGCCTCGCGGGGCTCGCCTCTGGTTCCGATGCGACCCAAACCAGCCTACACGCCTTCCAGAGACACAGCACGCGGATGACACCCTTGAATATCATGGCGACGTCATCGCACTCTCGATGTTTTTAGATACTTACTCCCAATTGCTCTGTTTATCTTGTAGCCTAGTAAAAGTCTATCGACCAAAACTGAGCTTTGGGCTGCATTAAAAGTCCCGATGAGGTAGAAGGAGAGTGTTTAGATGGTGCTGGGTAAGCAAAATAGAAAGAAGGTGGGTTCCGAGTGCCGTGAGGTTTGACTAGTGGCGGTCAGACTGGAACCGTCTGAGATGGTGTCAGGTCCTGGCATCAACTCCATGACATATACTTGCCTCTGAAATCAGAGTACTCTAAGTCGGCTAGCCTGGGAAATAGATTTTCCAAATCCATCTGTTCTATCCAGATTAAAACATAATATTAGTACTTCTAGAAATGCGGTGTGAAGTAGGTAGATGCGACAGTGCTGTCCTGTGCTTGATTTAAAGGGTCATCGTATTTGGAGTGAATAAGGCATAAGTGTGAATCCCATGACTCTAAGCGTGTAAGCCTTTGGGCAACTATGTCCAGTATCATGTTAGACAAGTGGGTATAGTTATATCTATCTTACCGAAATGTAAGCTTCAGGTTGAACTAACACAGGACAGCACACATTAAACTATAAAATCTCATAACAAGGAAAGTTTTAATTTCTTTTGTAAGTATAGACAATAAATGGAAAAATGCTCTTGTGAATCCACATCTTTCTCTTACCAGTGAGAGAAGATGCTATAATTTGCCTAATCCTCCCTGGCAAAGTACAGCCCATATCCCCATTTCTGGGTGTCATGTATAACCCGTGACAGCTAGTTTTGGCGTTGCCATTACTCTGGGCAAAATTGCAAAGGAAATTCTCACTTCGTCTCTTGTACGAGGCATTTAGGGACCCACTTATTGGTCACTGCTTATCTTTTGGACGTCTCCCATAGAACCAAGTTTTTCTTTTTCCCTCTAAAATGTCTGTCCCTCCTGACTTAGGTAGATGGGTAGACAGGTAGGTAGGTAGATATAAATTAGATGATAGATAGACAGACAGATGTGACTATCAGCCTGATAGTCATCTAACGATCTGAAAAAAGTAACATACAAAAAATGTTAAAATTTCAGTTTTGCCAGGAGGCATGTGAACTTTAAGGGGAGTTTCTTAATGCAAAATAAGGTTCATTTCATGGGATAATTGAGTCTAATGTTTTGTCTTGCTCAGTCCTGGCCTGTTACGGATTGCCCTTCCTCAAAACGATCAGCCTTCCACCGAGCAGCCCCTGTAACTCTCTGACATGGTATTGACATCAATAAAGTCCAAGAAATAAAGTCATTTTGGCCTTTTTGTCATTCACTGTCAGTACCGCTGTTTGACCTTAAGAGATAATCCTAGGGGTTACTAAAAAGTGTGTCTCAGAGGAAGCAAATTTTGGAAAAAGAAGCTGCTTTAAACTATCAAATCATAAATCCATGGGTAATCTAGAGGCAAAAATTCTAAAAACAAAATTGGTAAATGTGAAAAAAAGAAATTCTGTTAGTTCAAAACGCCATAAACATAACCCAAGGATGACTTGCAAACTGAAAATGTGCCATATATAGAAGTCAAAACATGAATAATTTTGAAATATGAACTATCTCTATAATTCACTGAAAGAAAAATAGTCACCTGTATAGAAAATAAGGGCACACGGATGTGTTTTAGACACAAACACAAACACAAATTGAATGGACAACACAGATACCTAAAATGTGCAACTGTTAATAACCACCATTTAAAGATTGAGATGAATTATTAACAGCAATACCACATATCAACGGCACTCATTCTGGAGACTGAAGACACGGATTCCAATCCTGGCTCTCCCACTTACTATGGCACCATCAGCGGTTTTGCTCAATACCTTTGTGCCTCGGTTTTGTCATCTGTAAAATGGGAATAACAGAATCGCCCTGCGATGGTCAGCTTCCCGGATGGTCACTCCTGGTATTCACACCTGTGCTCTCTACCAGACAGCGCCCAGCATGGGCGCCACAGTAGCGCTCTATGTAACATGCATTGGACATGACCTTCAGCTGGACAAAATGCTTGGTGCAGGGTCCATGACCGGGACCTGCATCTCGGTTACCCCTTTCCCTGTGTCGCTTCCATCGCTTCATGCTGGAGCATTACTTGTACACTGGAGAGAGAGTTTGCACATTTTCGCATATCTTTTTACTTTGCTGAACTTATTGTTGCTTTTTAACATTCTTCCTGGATCTGTAAAGTTTTTAAGTCCTGTCATGCACTCCGCGTGCTCCAGTAATAAGACATGGTGAGTGGAGGGCGGTGCTTAGCACGGGATCTAGAGCAGTGAAGAAACTCATACTCTAGAGTTAGGAGAACATCTACGCAATTAAAAATCGATTAGCTAACTACTATAATCCATATTCAATGTGAGGACGTATTAAAAAGAGATGAGAGTTGCAAAGATAAATGAAAACATTTTGTCACTCCTCTTTGGTTCCCACGGTCAATTGATGACTAAGTCTACAGGAGATCTGAGATGATTCACGAACCTGTTCTCGGTCTCCCTTCCAGGATCGCCACTCTGGTTCGATCTCTTAGTGTCTGTCACCCGAGCAAGTCTAATAGCTTCCCGAATTATCACTCTATGAGGTCCTTTTTTGTCCTTGACACTGTTCTCCACATTTCCCCTAAGGTCGCTTTGTTATCTAAAGTCACAATTTTATACCTTTACTTACAACTTTTATTAGCATCTCATTACTTCTCCAACATTCCAATTCTTCAGTAGAGCCTAATTCTCGATCTCACTCACACACATTTGTGGCTGTACGATATGACATTAAGGCGTTCTAATAGGTGTGATCTGAGGCAATATTAGCTTAGATGAAGCTCCCGTTATAATATTGCCATCTCTACTTGCTGACTATCCTACTCTTTGGAATTCATTACTTTGCAGCTAAATATGGTATTGTAAGAGACATTTCTCAACACAAAAGTAACTACCCCAGGGATGGAGATACTATATTAAATTATAAACGCCTTAACTATCTATAACTGGTCCATCAGATTGACCAAATTCATCAAGCAAAATCTTGTGAGACTAGAATAAAATTGGAATCATGAGTATTGATATATATAGAGGGTGGCAAGGGTGGGGCTGGGATCATAACATTGCGTGTGAAGCTCTGGGCAGAAAGCCCCAGCTGGAGCAGTGTTCTTGATCAGACCATGAAAGCACACTGGCTCCTTGGTTATGAGGGGTGAGAGGTGAAGAAAATGAGACAGTGTGCCGTTAGGAGAGACAGCTAGTCAGTCCATGGTGTTCACTGTACCGCTCGTGCCTAGAACGACGAATTGCTCACATTAGGACTCAATAAAAACGTTTCAAATGAACAAATGAGAATGAAAGAGGGCACACTGTTTTTCTTTATAAAACATTGATTTCAAGAAAGTACTTTACAGACTGAAAATAATAGGTTTAGGATATGATAGAATATGCCTAGCCCTTTTCAAAGAAAGAAGAAGAAATATGCTACTCTAGTTTATAGAACCATGAAATTGGATCTTTGAGAAATATAGAACTTTAGGAAAATTAATGGAGAAAAACATAAAGATGCTTGGAATTAATTTAATTATAAGTGGTCCACAAGAAAATGGCTTGAAATACCTAATGTTCGGTGGCAATGTAATCAAGTGTCAAAGATAACAAACAGGAAAGCGAGTTTGGCTATTTAACAGAGCCACATATTAAACTTTTAAATGTACGAAAATAAAAACGAGTTATCGATATTTTGTTAGGAGGAGCAAAATACAGGAATACATTTCACTTAAAAATAATCCACACCCACGTTAATTTTTTAGTTTCAATTAAATGGAACGTGCATATATAAGGGGTGAACATTCCGGAAGCCATGCCACGTGAAGGGCATGTGGGAGTGGCCTGTGTTGTCTATGCTGCCACTCTTCCGTAAATCAAAAATTATCTAAATATCAAAAAATGCAATGGAAAATAAAATATCGATTTTATTGAAACTGAATTTAATAATGCAGTCTTAGGAGACATTCTATAGGGGAACAATTAACAAACAGCATTTAAAAATAGATCAGACTGATGGAATTATTTAACCCTCTTAGGCGTAAAAATGTTTTGGATACATAGCAGAATGTCATTCTTAGGTAAAACATATTGAAGTAAAAATCTGTGTGTGTGTGTGTGTAAAGAGAAGATTAAGTAAATTGTGAAAAAATGTTAACAGTGTTTCATTGCATAATTTTTAAACCCTGTATATTTGATCTTCTGCAAAATAAAAAATAATGAGGGAGACAGGAAGAGATTTAAAGACTTCAAATTGGGTTGGTCTTGAACATGGCTTTCTGTTAAATGGTTTCTATGATCAACACAATAAGACAGAAATTATAGAGTAAATATTTCCATGTAAAATTGGAGAATTTTGAAAGAAGACATACAGATAGCCAACAGACATGAAAAGATGCTGGGGGTCACTAATCATCAGAGAAATGCACATCACAACCACAGCGAGATAGCCCCTCACACCTGTCAGAAGGGCCACTACCAAAAAGACGAGAAAGAAGTGCTCTGAGGACGTGGAGGAAAGGGAAGCCTTGGGGACTGTTGGTGGGACTGTAAATTGGTGCAGCCACCATGGAAAACAGTAGGGAGGTTCCTCAAAACATTTAAACTAGAGCTATCGTATGATCTGGCGATGCCACTTCTGAAGACAGTGAAAACACTAATTCAAAAAGACGCCCAGGTTCACTGCAGCGCTACGTGCAATAGCTAAGTTAGGGAAGCAACCAAGGTGTCCATCGATAGATGAAGGAGTAAAGAAGATGTGGTACATACACACAGCGGACTGTCACTCAGCCATACAAAGGAAATGGAATCTTGCCATTTGCCACGACACGGAAGGACCTAGAGGGTGGTAAGCTTAGGGAAATAAGTCAAGGACAAATACCACGTGATCTCACTTATTTGTGGAATCTCAAAAAAACAAAGGAACAAACAAAAATCAGAAACAGACTCATAGATACGAAGAACAAACCGGTGGAGGGAGGTATGAAAAGATGAAAGGGAATAAGATGGAAACTCACAGTTATAAGTCACAGGGATGCAATGTACAGCACAGGGAATAGAGTCAATAACATTGCAATAACCCTGTACAGTGACAGATGGTTACTAGACATAGTGTGGTGAGCACATCATGAGGTGCATAAACGTTGAATCACTACGTTGCACACCTGAAATAATATAATATTGTATGTCAGCTAAAAATGAAGTTGAAGAATTTTCAAAGTTTTGGTGTCTTCTTCACTTTAAAATATAGGCATTCGAAGCATTATGTTCTTAAGTAGGTTGTAAGGATAAAGTTTGAAATGATGTCTATGTGGGTGGTAGATGGGAAATGAAGAAATTGTTCAGCATGAAAAACTCACACCTCACCATTTGGTGAAAGTCAAGCCTCGCGCACACATATGTTATTTAGAAACAGCTAAGATAGTTTCCAATATTTATATTGCTTGGAGATATTTTTCCACTCTTTTTTGGGTAAAAAAGAAGGGAGGCCTTAGAATGTCTGGTGTTATATTAAAAAATAGATGATGGCTAAGCTGAGACAAGGCCTTCAGTTTTTAGTAAATTATTTTCCAGGATGTATATGTGCGTGCATGTACACATGTGTGTGTATATGTGTGGATTTTAAACAATATTGTTTTTGTAACGGTAACCATGACTATCTACTGTAAGAAAAATACAAGCTTATACAATACCGTCAACGATATTGTTTAAAAGTATTTACTTTTGACTATCCTTTTAACTTTACTGCAATTGATTTTTTTTTTTCCCCCAGAACTTACTCCTACTGTTCTAGAATAATGATTCATTCTTCCAGGCATGTTTTCGTTGTGAAGTAGGAACTATTTCATTCAGTCAACACTTTACTATTGAGGTATGAGCCTTCCTTTCATTCATGAACTAAAATTCAAATTCGGTTACTTATGAAATACCATTACCCAAGCATGGAAAATTCATAGAAAATTCACAAACGCATTTGCAAATTGATTTTTACATTCTTTCCTCCTCCTGTGGGTGAAAATTTACATATTTGATTTTTATGCCTCTTTACATCTGTTAAAATAAAATGAGAGATTTTCAGAAGACCCAGCAGTGGAAAGAAATTTCATTGACAAAGCAAAGGGAATCGAATATTCGCAGATGACATAACACTTTATTGGGGAGGTGGAGGGGTGTGAGAATAGACTGTTACCAAAATTTAGCAATTAATTTACTCACATAACACAGATTCATCTCCCACTGATTTCTGAGTAATTTCATCTGACCAGGAGACAAATGGCAAACCTTTCAAAAATTCAACTAATTGGGAGCCGTTTATCTGTTAAAGTCATTCAAGGCTTTTCAATAAGAGTTCTTTTCCTAGTAAAGTACATATTTTTCTGTGTGTGTGTGTGTGTGTGTGTAGTGATTTTGGAATGTAGAGCTGAGAAAGAGAATACAGCCTCGCTTTTATTTGGATTAAATTTGGGGCTACAAAAACATGTCTGAAAACTGAACTACTACAGCATATAATGTTTTGCCTTTTTCGTCATGATTTTGAAACTGAAGGGAGATAATTTATAAAGGGCTCAACAACGTAGAGGCATAATCTTTTCTCCAGGCAATTTCCAGTAAGATATTTGTCCTCGAAAAGGCTTTCCTGGAATTGCTAGTCCCATAAGAGGTTGACAGAGAATACCAGATATTATAAAACCACATTTTTATATGAAGTATAGCTATGGATCACTACCATCACCACGTCCTATGTTACAGTACCAACTGCCATGTCTTAAAAAGAATAAGTGTATCGGTAACAATATTTTTACTGGAAAAGAGATTTAACGTAACCAAAGCTGTATTACCATTCAACTCTTGATCTATAGAGGTTGACAGAAATAAGCCAACAGAAAGAATCTGTTAAAAATAAAAGATTTTGTAAAAGATCGCCGGCATCGATATGTTGGAAAGAGACAGTGAGTGAACTTAGGGTGACATGAGCAGTATGAAGATGCAGCTGCCTATTGTCATATACAAGCAGCGGTCACTGTCACATGTGTGCGGGGGTGTATGAGAGCCACAGCAAGCTCCCGTAGATATGACTCGTGAATGCCAAGGAGAAGTGGGAAGGACTGCCGTGGGCTAGGGTGGTGTCAGCGGATAAGCCCGTGATATACAGGGAGTGTAACCTACAGGGCTTGATAGATAGATTGGATGCAAATGATGGAAAACGGACTCAGAGGTTTTTGACTTGAGTTCCAAGCAGATGGTGTTGGGAAAAATGGGGGAGAAACCGATTTAAGGTTAAGGAACGTCAAGTATTTCTAGATACCTTCATTTTGAGGCAGGTATTGGCGATCTAATAGGAGATGTTGACTAGGCAATTAGACACAAGACGGGAGCGCATGGCGAACACAGAAAGAGATTTCTTTTTGGAAATCGGATGAATGGATGAGCTTCTCTAAAGAAAAGGCAGATAGGGAGACAAGGAAAGTGTTTTGAATGGTCTTGTAGAGAATCCTATGATGTGTGGATGACGGCAGTCTCGTTTCTCACTTTCCAGCGCTTATTGGTTGTGTTGGTTTTGTGGCCTTACTGAATTTAGGGTTTCCAAGGACACGCTGAGTAAAAGTGGTTTCAGTGGGCACGCGTGTTTACACCTAACTTGATAGACTTTCAATATGTGACCGTTAAAAATTCTTTTTCCTCTAGTTGTATAGATAACTTGCCATAGATTAAGGGGTTCTTTACTAGAAGCTTTCCAACACTTTTACTTTCTTTTTCTTTTTCTCTCATGGAGAACGGATATTGAATTCCCTCTCAAATGCCTTTTTTTTTTGTATCTGTTGAAATGTTGATCATATTAAATGATCATCATATTAAAACGATCTATTTCTAGAATAATTTCAACTTAGTGATGATATATTATTTTTAAATACATGACTTTGTTCATTTCGCTAATATATTTTTCTATGATTCGTTCAGCTATGTTAATCAATTAAATTGATCCCTAAATGATCATTTCTCATACTCTCCATCAGGGGTTTTGAATCAAAGCAGTGTTAGCCTCCTAAAATGAGTCGGAGAGATGATTCTTTTCTCTATCCTCTGGAAAATATGGGCAAGTTAAGAATCGTGTGCTTTTTGAACGTCTGTAACAAGCCGTTTGTGAACCACGGGCATTGCTCAGGGACATTTTCTGGAAACAGAGATCATTCAGATTCGTGAGGAAGATGCGAAACAGGCACTGGAGGTTCATGATAACCATCGGTCTGATGGGCAGCAATTACAAGTGACTGACGTTCTTACATTTTTTAAATCATAACAACCCTATGAGATAATTTCTCTTACTGTCTCATTTTACATGCCGAAGAACTCAGGCCTGAGAGATTAAGAAGTGTGAGGTCAAGCCGCTCACATGCAGTAGCACACAGACTTGACCGACAGTCTCGGCCCAGAGTTCACAATAGTGACCTCTTTACTTTGACAAATTTCTTATGAAAAGGACAAACTGCTCAAAGTATTCTTTCTGTATTTTTCTATGAATCCATTTGAGTTGATTTTTCTTCTTAAAATTCACGGTGAGAAAAGTAATCCAATTGTCTGTGAAGTGTGTATATATATATATTTTTTTTGTGAAGTATGTCTTTACGTTGCTTGAATCTCATCATAATTTAGTGTGTGTGGATTTATATTCAGAACTCTCTTATAACTATTATTCGATTGAAGATTTTATTCTTTCTATCTCTAGCTTACTATTCTTACCTTCTTGATGAAAAGAATGAGAGCCTTTCTTTCTACTGTTGAAATCATGTTATGGACTTTTTCTCTGTGAATTTGATCAAAGTATAGATGATCATTTAAATTCTAATTCATGTAATCATTCAAAGAATAGTGTAATGATTCAGTAATTTACTTTAATGAACGCCTACAGTCATTTAGTACAGGAGAGAGTATCCTTATTGGATAGCAATGGTAGATCTATGTAAAGTAAGACTTGCTAGGTTGCTACATTGTTTTTGCTTTCTAATAAGTCAAATTTTGAAGTTTCTCTTTTCCATCTCTTAAAAACATGAATCTACTTTTCAAAAAAACATCAGAGTCATGGTAGGAGTTCCACAATTTAGGGCGAATTGAAGAGGCTCTTTATGTAAATGGAAATAGAAATATCTCGTTTTATGTCTTAAGATAATTGGAATCATGCTATTTAACACTCATGAGAGTATAAGAGCAAAATCATAATATAAAATGATTACAAATAATCTGAGTTATCTTTTGCGGCATAATGAATCACTCCAAAACTTAGTGACTTAAAACCTTCACCACTTTACTCCTCAAAATTCTGGGGGTCGGCGTGATTCCTTGGGTTGGGGTCCTAGAGAGCTGGGGTGCCCCACTGCCCATTGGGAGTTTTCATCCTGGGAAGGGCTAGGCTGGGATTTCTTGCATGCAGTCTGTAGCCCGTATTCCGAGGGAGGGAAAGCAAAATCTGGTCTCCTGAGGCTCAGCTTCTGACGTCATACAACTTAACAACCTCACACTCAATTGGTCAAAGCCAGTCACAAGACGTCCCATATTCAAGGGGCAGAATTTCGCCTCATAGCAGTGGGACACAGACAAGGGGAGCATGGTTCGCTGGAGACCATTATGGTAGCCACCCGCCACGCAAACTAAGCGACAGCTTGATACCGTCACTGCCCTTGGAAAGGTAAAGTCTGTAATCTTTTAAACCTCATGTTGAGATGTAAATATATTATGTTGGTTTGAGAGTCTCCTACACCAAACTGTTTTTATGGCATTTTAATGAAACTAGGGTGCTTTCATCTTTTCATAATATAAAAAGAGCTCCTCTCAGATGTTGTCATCTCAGCCATAAAAGAATAGACCTTATTAAAAGAAATTTCAGTGGATGCCATTAATGAGAAATATGGACATAAACTATTGGGATAGAATTTTTAAATATTCTCTTCATTTCAATGAGTTTATCAAAATAAAGGCAAAATAAGAACATAAAAAAGGAGCAATACAAAGTCTGTAATTTTTTTGTTTGTAAAAGTAGACTGTTTTACTGCATTTGATCTATTGTGAGCATATCGATGGCTTGCTAAAGAAAGAACCGAAGTCTGCTTTGAATTTTAGTTACAACACATTCAGAATTACAAATTGTCTTCCCAAACTACATATTATTTTAAGATCCACATTCAATATCTATTTATTGAACACCTAATATGTTTCAGATGTTATTTAATCCTTAACACTAATGCTAATGGAAGAGATCACACACACACACACACACACACACACACACACACACCGACACACACACACACCACACACACACACACACACGGCCATTTAACAGGAGAGGATAATAGGGCTCAGAATGCTAATTTGGCTAGCTAAATCCTAAGTGGTGGCACTCAAATTTAAATTCATATTTTTAGGACTTGGCCTGGTGCTATGTCATTACTGCCTTCCTAAAAACCTTCTCATAGCAAGTCATTATCAGATAGGATGAAAATCTTGCAGAAATATTTCTTTTGCCAAATAATAATAAAAATAAGGTAGCTTAGTTACAAAGGTCTTTTAGATGCTAATTTTATGTATAAGAGGCAGTAGATGGACTACTTTAATTTCACAAAATCATCTATGAAGTATGTACTATTGTTTTTAATTTTCAGTTTAGGAAACAAGCTTGAGGAAACTGTGGCACCAGCTCCAACCGTTTAAATCAGAATTTCCTAAATTAGTTCTTTAAAAGGAAAACCTTCCAGAGAGATATTAAAATGCAGCCAAAGTTAAGAGCCATTGCTTTAACTTGTATGCTAGACGTTTTTAGAAAAAAAAACAAAAAACAAAACGATGTCTTTAGTCACAAAGCCAAAAGATGAAAGACAGCAAATTGAAGAGCAATAATTTCATGATTTTCTTATTATTTAAAAATGTCTTAGTGTTTATGATTTTCATTTAAATAGCGCATAAAGTAAGCAGTTTAAGATATGTGAACACAACTTCTGAAGGAAATACATTTCGCTAACACATAGTTAAAAGGATTTGCATTTTAATGACTTGAAGCTTTAGACTATTCAGGTGAAATACAAAAACACAAGGTTGTTGTATTTTAGAACAAAAATATATACATTACTGCCTGGATCAAAATTAATTTCTATAGAAGCATTCAAGAAAAAAAAAAGTATCATTTTACTGTTCAATTTCCAAATAGTTTAAGTATAATCTGATGTAAATAATTATTTCAAAAGCAGTGCCATCATAAAAAACTCACATGTATCTTTCTCTAGAATTGTTTTCAAACTCTACTCCCAAATTAAATCTATTGAAATATATTTAAATATACTTTAATATATTACTCTATTGTGTGGTAAATTTATATGTATTAAATAATCTATAACAAAGTATTATCTATCTGTATGTAAATATTAAGTATAAATGCATAGATCCAACATTTGAAACCTGTGTCTATATTGACAAAACTCTTACTGCGAATCTATTTGGGCTTAAAAAGATATCCAGTAACTTCAGTTGCTAAAATTACCAAATTATATAAAAAAGTAAAAATTCACCCCAAAACATGGTCTTGTCACATTTTAATGTGAATGAATTTCTCTCATAATAAGTAGATAATGAACAGGAAACCCATCTGTTCTGTAGAAACATGAACAAAATCAGTTGCCACTAACTTCAGAGACATAGCTTTTATAACCACAGTGGGACTTTGAGAAAGTTCAAAAGACCTCATTCGAGATCGAACTTACCAGCAAATTTGATATGGAATTTATTCTCAGGCTTCAATATCTGGACATACAAAGGGCAATTGGGAGCAAAATCTTTCACAGCCCAAGCTCTCAGAATTGTCTGGTGGTCCTGAAATGATAAAAATCAGAACCGTGAAACAAGTTGGAAAGTGTCCAAGACAGTCACGTGTTGTATAATGGCATCGTTGACGTTTCGGTCAGCGACAGACCGCAAATACAGTGGCGGTCCGTAGATTTTGATGGAGCCGAAAACCCCCTGTCACCTAGAGACGTTGTAGCCATCGAAACATCCTAGTGCAGAAGCTGCACAAATCACCAAGGCGGGGATGGCAAACAACTTCTCCTGGGCCGGATAAGAGTGACATTGAGGCGCTTCTAGAAGGGATTCCCAAGGAAGTGACTGATGGGGAGTCGTTAGAACTGGAACACACAGCTGAAGAAGAGGCAAGAGAAAGGAAACTGCAGGAGAAGAAGAGAAGAACCCCAAAACATTCACAGCGAAGGGCTGAGCAGAAGCTTCCGCCGACCTCAACAAGCTCCTTAAAACGTTTGAAAACGGGGACCCCAACACTGCAAGTTTTTTGTTAATAGAGATGTTTATGCTGCGTTATCTTCTTACAAACAGATCTATGATTTTTTATTTTTATTTTTATTT
>KE761787.1:8710-22213 GCA_000465285.1 Eidolon helvum
GGAGTTCAGTACCTAGATTTAAACCTACTTCTCTCACCAAACTACAGACCCAGGTCTGCCTGACACATCTATGCCCTTTCAGGTGACCCACGCTGCCTACCACTTCTGCAGCCATTTGCTTTAGATCCACAGGATCCTTGAGAAAGATACTTGGAATGGGAGGCCCAAGTAGGAGGGGGCAGGCCTGACAAAAATCAGCCAAGAATCAAGTGTTTTAGGGTGTCTTTGGGATCTGTCACATTTCCCACCTTGGGACTCCTCAGTCTTTACCCTTCCTATGGCTTTTGCTCACACAGATAATCCCCATTCTTTTCTCCAACCACCTGGAATCCTCGTGGTTCCTTGTTCTTATACCCTTCTCCAGTGCCTCACATAAATGTCGCTTTGCGTCATCTTGTCCATCTGTGGCCTCCTTGTGGCCCCAGACCTTCTGCTAAGACTTACTCTTATTCATGAAGATGCTCTTCCTCCTCCTCTATCCACTTCTCCACATTCTTTTCTTCTAAATAATCAAATGGGAAATATCTTGAAAGAATCAAATGTTTTCTTGGTTTTGTAGAAGAAAGTGGAACCCAAGTTTCTTCAAAGTATGAGAACGGAGCTGGATGCTCCAGGCCCTTAGGCCAAGACAAACACTGCCTCCTAGTTGGTAATATTTCTGGAGTTCGCTCCCTGTAGAGCTGGCTCCTCATCCTCAGAACTCCAGGCATCCTATCTTCTCCACAAGTACCGGGACAAATCTGCTTAGGAATCTGAGCAAGGGAGAGGCCTGTGCTGGGCTCTGTGGCCAATACTGGGGCCCAAAAGGAATTGGCTATTCCTTCTGTTGTTAAGCGTGAGCTAAGCCTTTTCTAGTTATTATTTTTGGTCCTCACACAGCAACCCTGCAAAGTAGATATTGTTGTCCCCATTTTACAGATGAGTTAACAAGGTGCAGAGAGGCTAGCAATGTGTTCAGTTTACTTAGGTACTAACTGACAGAGTCAGAACCAGAACTTCGACTTTAAAGGCCTGTTCTTTCTATTAATCCACGAGTAGGAGCCCAGGGTGGGTGGGGGGCACAGAACCACCGCGGAACGGACAGTGTGTTAGTTTCCTGCTATAACAAATTACCACAAACAGAGCGGCTTACAACAGTTAAGGCCAGAGGTCTGAAATCAGGGTGTCATTAGCGCTGCACTCCCTCCGGAAGCTCAAGGGGCCCATGAACATATTTTAATTCCTTTTGAAATCAGAAAAAAAGAGAACTTTTAGGTTGAAGAAAATGTTTTATTATATAATAGTCATATATTTATCTTTATACCAGTACAGTGGACAAATATCACTTTTAATCTTTGTTTGATGGAGGAAGAGGTTCATGAAAGCAAAAATGCCTACAGCCCATGAAAGTCATCCTGTGGCCCTGGCTAGACTATGACTTAGTGGGGAAAAGGTGGGGACGCTCAGGACTGGAACTGGGCTGTCATCGTTCCCAGCACCTTCATTCATGCTCTGACACTTGCTTTAGTGTCTCATCACCCTGCAAGGAGCACCCTCACCTCACAGGACAAAGTCCTCTTCAAAGACACCTATTTGGGAATGCTTAGAACTGACACTTGAGATGAGGACCCCCTGGCAGCTTGCCATTGATGGCATCTGAACAGGGCCCACTGTTCGTGGGCATTTGTTAAAGGTTAAACCACAGCAATCATGCATAAATCCCTTGGAAGAGAAGGGAAGGGACCCAGCATTATCTGAGAATCTACTTTCTTCTTGACACTTTTATAGAATTCTTTTTATTTCCACATTTTACAAATGAGGAAATTGAGGGTCGGAGGAGTTAAGAAACTTACTCAAGTTTCCTAGTAAATAAGCAATAGACACAGTTCTGTTGGAAGCC
The DNA here is from genome assembly GCA_000465285.1 of Eidolon helvum. Lineage (NCBI taxonomy): Eukaryota > Metazoa > Chordata > Mammalia > Chiroptera > Pteropodidae > Eidolon > Eidolon helvum. Next base: position 10,590 of record KE761787.1, read on the forward strand.
AGCTCTGTTTGATTCCCAAGCTGGGTATCTTTCCACCGCGTGGCACTGCCTCCAAGTTCCTGGACAGTATGTTGCAAAAGAGAACACACACACACACACACACACACACACACACAGGATGGGAGTAGGTGGTGGGGTGGGTGGGGCTAGAGTTGGGGTGAAGCTCCTCATCCTGGATTTTTAGACTCCAGGGCCCAAGTGTGGTTGGATTGAAAGGAAACCAACTGGGAGGTCAGCATACCCAAAGTCTTCATTCAGGCTGCAAAGGGAGAGACCGCAGCCCTGGGAGGCAGACACGGGGCTCTCCTGTTGCTTCTGCAGCTGGCCGCTCCGTGGCCTGGGAGAAGGCACTTCCACACTCCGCACTGTGGCATTCTGGTGGGTGAAACGGTGGAGGTGGACGTGCTCTTCAACATTTAGGGGCGGGATTCATCGGTTCCTCAGCCCTCTGCAGCTTGTCTCCCAGGCTAGCTTAGAAGCCCCTCAAGAGCAAGGAATAAATCTATTATTTTATGTCTTCAGTATCCTCTTCATGATTTTCACCTCACTGAGTACCACTTGCTACTTAATATGAGCCTTTACATTAACTTACTTTGAAAAAATGTGACCCCCGTCCTATAAATAATAATATTCATGAAATCATGGGCTCAGTTTATTCATTCATTCCTTCAACAAATCTTGATTGAACCTTGATTGAACCTATGGGGTGGCAGGTTCTTCTAGATGTCGAGGACATAGCACAGAAAAGAACAGACGATGTCTCAAAAGAACAGGCGATGTCTCAACCTCATGAGATCTTATTCTCTTAAAGGAGATGGAGACTAAAGGCAGTCAGCCCTCAGTATGTGCAGGGGATTGTTCAAGGACCTCCGCGGCTACAAAAACTCGCGGATGCTCAAGTTCCATGTATAAAATGCGTAGCATCTGCACATAACCTTCGTGTATCTTCCCATATACTTTAAATCATCTCTAGATTGCTTCAAATACCTAATACAATGTAAATGCTATGTAAGTAGTTATTATGCTGTATTGTTTAGGGAATAGAGACAAGAAAAAAAGTCTGTATGTGTTTAGTAGAGATGCAGGCATGGTTGGCCTAATTACATAGCATAGGTCAGCAGCAATGTAACTTTTTTTTTTTCAAATATTTTTGGCCGGTGGTTTGTTGAATCCGTGGATGTTGAACCCGCAGATACAAAGAGCTGACTATACATATACAAAAGAATTTCAGATAATGATAATGATTCCAGAGAAAATTTGGCAAGGTGATGTATTAGATCAAAAGTCTTGATTCATAGTAAGAAAGTGATTACATTGCAGCCCAATATACATGCAAACATACACAAAACAGAAAATATTTTGAGAAAAATGTTGAGAAACAGTACTTACTTTTACTACATGTGACATATTCTGATATTTTCTCTTCTTTTTCATTTTGTTTTTAAATATGCTGATTATGAGCTACTAAAGATTGATCTTTTGATCTGTAAATGGATTGCAGTCTGCAGGGCACTGGTGGTGGGATGTGTGGCACTGTTTTAGAAAGGGTGGCCAGAGAAAGAGACTCTGAGTTAGTGAAGTTCAAGCCAAGGTAACAAAGCTCAGAAGGAGGGAGCTACGTGAAGATCTAGGGGAAATCATTCCAGACAGAGGGCTGAGACCTTGAGGTGGGATTGAGTTCAGGTTAGATGTGCTTGCACCGTGCGTGCGTGCGTGCGTGCGTGTGTGTGTGTGTGTGTGTGTGTGTATTTTATATAGTCCATGTATGCCATACAGATGAAAATAATCTTATAAGAATCTACATAGAAAGCTTCCTATGTGAACCGTGCGTATTAGTTATCTATTGCTTCTGTGACAAATCACCACAAACTTAGTAGCTTAAAACTACATAGATTTATTCTCTGGTGGTCAGAAGTCTAAAATGGGTTGGTAGGGCTGTGCTCCGCTGGAGGCTTGAGGGGAGGCTGTTGTTTCCTTTACTTTTCGTTTCCTTGACTTTTCCAGCACCTAGAAGCCGTCCACATGCCTTGCTTCATGGCTCCCGATCGCTCCAACCTCTGCTTTGTCATCACAGCTCCTTCTCTGATTCCTACCCTCATGCCTCCCTCTTACAAGGACCCTGTGATCACTTTGGGCCCACCAGGATAATCCACAACAACTGCTTATGAACTTTAATCACACCTATGGAGTCTCCTTAGCCTTGTAAGGTAACGTAGTCACAGGTTCTGGGGATTAGGACACGGACAACTTTGGGGGTGGGGGACATCATTCAGCCTACCACACCATGTAAAATCATCTTGTGTGGGCAACTGGTGAACTCGCCACTGTTAAAAAAATTCTCTGGCACAGTGCTTTGTCCAATGTGCTGCATGCCCTGGGAGCCTGGTACTTGTTTGCCAAATGGTTAAAAAAATGAGAAGGGCCCCTCCCTTCCTCATTTTCCTCCTGCCTCCCTGTCCCTTCTTCTCTGCTCTTCTGGAAATATATCTGCTCATGGGAGTCATTCGGGCCAGAGGCAAATGGACCAGTGCTTGTTGGTTTGTGCGGGGCTTGAAACTCCTGCTCTGTTCTGATCCTGTTCACACCGGACTTCTTGCACATCCGAGTCGAGAAGAACTTTAGAGATCACAGGTTCAAGCCTCCCGATTAGCAGGGGAGGAAAATCATCCCAACCCCTTCACTTCTATAACTTTGTTGTGTGTCTTAAATTATGACCCACTTTTGTAGAATTGCTTTACCTTCAAAATACTTGTTTTCCTTTTCTCATTTTATCCTCATCCCACTGGTAAAGGGCAGCCACCAATCTTCCCATTTTACAGATGAGCCTGGAACACCAGTGTCCTGACTTCTCCTCACTCCAAACTCCTTCCATTAGATGTTGCAGCTTCTCTTTCATTTTTAAGGGTCCAATGCATTTGTAACCCCAGAGGGCTTCTAGAAGGGCTGGCTGTAGGGAAGAATGCTGCATCGTGCTTGTGCCCTGCCAAGGAGCAGAAGTGAAAAGCCTTACAGAGACAAAATATAGTTCAACACATGGGGGGACAGTCTAAGAATCAGCATCGTCCAAACTAATAGTATTAGCTGCCTAAGGAGAGACAGGAATGGCTTCTTTGTCACTGGATGATTTTTAGTAGGGGCTGGACTTGGAAATTGTTAACTTTATTTAGATAATCTTTGCATTAAAGGGCCATTGAACTCCCCAGTCTTCTCTCATTCATCTCGTGCTGTCTAACCACAGGGCTTTGGAAGAAAAGAATGGGGAAGGGGGTACGACATGGCTCTTAAAATGGTGGTGGGAGGCTGATGAAAGAGGAAACTTTGAACAGGGGCCCTCCCCCATAGGAGATAACAATCGAATTGCATACATTTTAAATGGCATTCTCAGGGTCTTAGTGATTTTCATATGAAAACTTAACTTGGAGTCCTTGGCATCTGTTTCTCCTTTTAGGACAGAAACCAAGAGACTATTTACATATTCTTAGGGCCCTATCACCAATTAAATCTTTTCAGAACCTCAATCCTCTCTGTCCTGCACCCTCCCCGCCCCACATCCCACGTCCCCTCCACACCCTACCAACTCTCTCCACATTTGGAATTAAATTTCTTGGCAGACGATGGTTGCTGCTCTCTCTGGTGATTGATTTATTCAGTTGGATTAGTTTTCATCTCTAGCCTGGGCATTTCGGGCCTTGGCGTCCACCTTCTGATCATCGGGAATTGACCCTGCTTGGGGACCATTCCCTCAACTTGGCTGTGGGGCCCTGCCGGGAACACATTCCTGCAGGCACTGAGAGGCGGCCTGTCTCCGTGTCATCTCTCAGCACTCCTGCCTGTCCCTCCCCCTTCCTGACTGTGACAGAGCTTCCTCCGGGAGATGAGGGAGCACAGCTGGGTGACGTCACTAAGAATGCACAGGGGCCTGTGCAAGGGCCCGGAAAGAGTAGAAATAAGATGTCACTGCGAGCGACCGGATGGTCCGTTTCATCATGTGCTTCAGAAGCAGTCTGGTCCTACAGGGACTGAGGACTCTGCGGAAATGTCTGAGAAAATTGCCGCTGATGGAATGCGCCTCACAGCTCCTCCCTCCTCAGTCCCCGCCTGGCTCGCTCCTCTGCCTGGGGGGCTTCTGTTCTCAAGAGGCAGCTAGGAGAGGGGCCAGGAGCACAGCACTTTGAGCCAGCTTCAGCTCCTCACTGGCCCTGTCCTAACCAGCTCTGTGACTTGGGGACAACATACAACCCTTCTGAGTCTCCCATGAGACATCTAAAAAATGAGGCAAACAATGAGACCTAACTTGTGGGGTTTGGGGCATAAATGAATTGGTGTCTGTGGAGGCTCTCATACCATTCCTGCACATCATAGGGACGTAATTAGTCATTAGTAGTAATTTTAATCTTCGACTCAAAGACAGGGGCCTACAAGTGAGCTACTCAGTTTAACTCAACAGATCCCTGAGTCTTTATGTTTCGACTATGTGCCTGCGGAGGAGGGGGCAATCAAGGGTAGAGGCGGAGGTGACCTTGGACTTCAATCTCACAGAGCCTTATGAATAAAGCAGATTATTTCCCTGCAAAGTGAAGATAATACATATCTCAATGTGGTTTGCTGAGTTGTGGAGAAGATAATGTATAGAAAGCTCAGGCCACACAGAGAATACTCTATACATTAGAGTCCTCGTTATTATTTCTATTAATCTACTAGTAATAATAATAATAATACTTATAATAGTACAATACTTATAATAATAAGACACAATTCCTGCATTCAAGGGGCTCAGTGTTTAGTGGGTAAGAAGTGTCTGTGCCTGTAAATAGAGAAACAGAAGAAAGCACCAAATGGCAGTTTCTACCGCAGTGGATTCTGGAGTCAGACAGCCTGAGTTCAACAGGTCTTTGTCACTCAGTAGCTCTGTGATCTTGGGTAAGTTAGTTCACATCTCCTGGCCTCTGTTTTCTGATCTGTATAATGTAGGTGATAATAATACCTACTTTGAAGGGTTGGGGTGAGGATGAAATGAATTAGAATACGTAAAACCATTATGAGGTACGGTGCCTGCCCTGTGCTTAGCACTATTGAAGCATTGGCTTCAACTATCATTAGAAAACAATTAATACTGTGTGGGGCATGAGGGAAACCTTTCCAGTAGGGGTAACAGTGGTGTTGGGCTTTGATGGTTAAAAAACATTTCCAGGTATGAGTGGGAGGCACTCCAGGTGGGCGAGGCATTCCAGGCAAAGGGAAGAGTCTGAGTCTGAAAGTTGAAAGAAGTGGCTTGTTTGGAGCATGAAGATCTCAGCCAATGACTATAGTGTAAGGGAGAGTGAAAGTAGATGGGGCACGGGGGCGGGGGAGGATGAGGTCGGATGGTGAAGAGGCTGGTATCCCAAGGGAAGGGCTTGGGATCCCCTTTCTTGGGGAGGGCAGCAGACCTGTGTTTTGGAGAGAGTGGCGGGGCTGCAGCGTGAAGGGTGCGTTGCAGTCAGGAATCTCCATCCTGGCTGCTCATTCATGTCTCCTGGGTGCTTTAAAAACATACCAACACCAAAGTTCTTTTCCTGACCAACTAAATGAGATGGGAGCAAGGTCCAGTTGTTCAGCCCAAGCTGGATCTCTGGATGGGAGGGAGAGCAGCAGGAGGCCATATCAATGTCTTAATACAATTCAGAGGTGATGGGACCAGAACCAGAGACAGAGACAGAGATAGAGATGGAGATAGAGATAGAGACAGAGATAAAGATAGAGATAGAGAGGTGGTGGTGGCGGCTGGCAACCTGTCCGTCTTCCCTCTGGGAACCATCGGCCTCATCTCTGGGGCCTGGGAGCCCCTCGGATGCAGAGGGCTGGATGTCTGCTGTTAAGGCTCAGCAGTTGTGGGCAGTGCATTTTGACAACCAGTGGGGAATGTGAGCTAAGCCAGGAATGAGTCCCGAATTCTCCCCAGTTGGAGAGGTTGTAACTCCATCCTCCTGCTCTGTAGATAGTGCTAATTCATCTAACCCCCTCCCTGGGGCAGGCTCTGATGTCCTGGGTTAGTGGTCCTGGTGGGGTGGGCTGGGCCTGGGTGGGTGCCGGCTCAGGGGCGGGCCTGCTAGCCTTTGAAATCAGAGCTGATTGTTTTTAATAATGTCACATTTTAAAATTCATTTCTCATGTTGGTGCTTTAGCAAACATTTCTCAGGCAGGGCAAAGGGTCTGCTTTTGGGCCTGCAGGGCCGAGTGGCCTAGCCCCAGAATGCTGGTCTAATCCCCTTTCATTTTCAAGGCCCACAGACACCCGCCAGTCACATGATGTCATAGCTCAGAGGCTCCCTTCCCTAATGACTCTTGTTATGGCTAAGCCTGGGCTGGGCCCTGCCAGGCAGCCAAGTTGCGGGGCTGCTTGTTGCTGCTTTCCCACTGCCTCTGGGGGTATTGCCCTTTCCAGTTTGTCTCAAGGCCCTTGCCTTGAAGTCTTCACAGGGATAGTTCTGGGAACACAAGCCTGTGTGTGTGTGTGTGTGTGTGTGTGTGTGTGTGCGCGCGCATGCACATGCACACACACGCCTGCTTGATGACTAGGAAAAAAGGGAACCCCAAGTGGCAAAATCTACCTAGAGCTGATCAGGCGTGGCATAAGCAAGCACTGGACTGGAAATCAGGAAAGGCAGAGCTTTATTTCTGGGTTTGTCACTCTTTCACTTGGGTCTGCTGCCTCTTGTCTCTCAGTTTCCCCCTCTGTAAACTATGAGGTCACCTACTCCAAGATTCTCGTCTATTTTACCATCTTACAGCTTCTTTTTAGCTAATGATTGGATCTGGACTCCAAGGGCTGAGCCCTTTATAGGACGCTTCTAGAGGTATGATATAAGGAGGAGACTGGCTCTTAGGAAAAGATTCAAGGAATACCCCATAACGAATGAGGGAGAGAAGGAGAACAAGGACACTAGTGCCCTATGAGGTGGGTGTTAGAAGCCCCTTGGTATAAATGGAGAAATTGAGGCTTGGAGAGTTAAGAAATTTCTCAGGTGAAAGAAATGGGATAGGAGCCAATCTACTCAACACTGAATAGCAATAGTGGCAATAGCAATAATAACTGTGGGTGCTGAGTGTTTACTATGTTTCAGGCTCTGTTCTAATGATCTCATTGACTCTGCATTACAACCGAATGAAGTTGGTACTATTAAGATCATGGTAAGTCAGTGGTAAGACTGAGATTCATGCCCCAGTTCTTCTAACTCTAGAGCCTACGGGCAGAGAATAATTACGCTCCGAGAGCACAGGAAGAAACTAATTGGAAAGTGCCAGAGTGTCTCCACATGTTAACTGTGGGGCCTGCCTTTTAGGGAAAGCTGTATCTCTCATAGCTCCTGCTCAAGGGGTAGCTAAATAGGTGGCTGATGTGTTCTGTATCCTGCCCACCCTCGTCCTAACACTGCAACCCCACAGAATTAGACTAGAGGGTGACATCCAGTATAGAATCTGCCAGGGCCTAGGAAGTGGCTTACAGGCAAATGATGAGTTGGCTCAATCAGATTTCCTCCTTAGGGAATTTGACCTTGGAAATGATGAGTGAATGAGGCAGCTGGCAGAGGAAGCTGAAGCTGAAAGTTTGTGACCTACAGAGAAGGTGGCAAAGCCCACTGGGCCTTCTAGAAGCAGAAGCTACCAGATGGAGAACAGGCGCACAGAATCAAAAGAGAGGGCAGGCCAGCTGAGAGCAAGAGAACAGCACGTGCAGGGAAAGCTGGGTCCCCCTGTGACCACGTCCCCATGAGAGAAAAATGGTCAGTGGCTGTCGAAAGGAAGACAAGCTGTCTGTTCTGGAAGCACCCTGGCTTGAGAATGGTTTTCCACCTCCAGTGCCCACAAGGCCTGATTCTTGCATCCCAAATAAGACCCCTCTTTCTCCAGTGGGGTCCTTAAAGCACCTCCCACACCTACTTCTTGCATTTCCTACTATTTGTTAAAGAAGTCTGACAAAAACACAGGTCAGCCAAGCTGTGGAGTCTGAAAAGAACAAACTAGACTCCTCTTTTCAGGATTGTACTTGTTTGATTTTTGACGTGCTATCCTTCATGATATTGAGGTGGATTATGATTCCCTCCCACCAAAAACTCTCAATGCCCCCCCCCACACACACATATCTATCATCTATCTATCTATCTTTACATATATATTATTTTGTTTCCACAACTTCCCTATGAGGCAAGGCGGTTATTAATCCCATTTTACGGATGATGAAATTGAGGCTCATGGAGTTTAAGTGACTTGCCCAAGGTCCCATGGCCTGAAGGAAAGGTGCGAAATCAGTCCTGAGCATTTTTTTTATTTTTAAATTTATTTATCTATTTTAATTAGTTTCAAGTATACAGTGCATCGGTTAGACATTTATCTAGTTTATAAAATGATCCCCCTAATCGCTCCGTCCCTCCCCTGGCCCTCCACTTAGCCAATATATTAACACTAACTGCATTTCCTATGCCGTGCTCCCCATCGCTGTGACCATCTAGCAACTAATTTGTAGCCCTGAGCATTTTTAGTGGCTAATGCAAAAATGAAGACGTGCTCTGCTGTGTTCGCCCCGCCCTGGGCCCCAGCAGAAGAGCTGTTAGGAGCCTCTGGACCTTAGCGGGCAGTGCCGGCAGTGGGATGCTCTTCCTGTGAGTACAGGGAGGGTAAAGTCTGTGGTGTGAGTGGCGGCCCCTCTCCCTTCCTTGATTCTCCCCTCTCTCCCTCCTTTTGTCCTGAGGGCAAATCAAATTTACGGGCCACCTTTTGTTTTCTGTTTGAAACAAAATAGCTCTATCTAGTTCTATGAGGGGATAAAATGTGAATTATTCTTGGGACTCAGATCACCTCCTTAAGAGAAAAATGTTAATGAATGGATAAAAACTAATTTTAACAATGCGACTACCACTATTGGCATTTTTGAGAAGTAGCACTCATCCTTTCACTATTCATCCTGAAATTCAGTTTTGAGCCAATGAAACTCAGATAGGTGGGTCGTGTGGGTAGGTTGCTCATCACAGCCGTAACGTATTTTGGATAGAATTCCCGTAGTGACTTGGCGCCGAGTCCCTGGGAGCACCCACCCAACCCAGCTGTTTGGAAAGTAAGAAATAAACCTATCTATAGACCGTTGGTGGCTTCGTTCTCTCTTTCAACCAAATGAGCAGATTCTGATTTTTAAGTGCACCTCCCCTCCCACCACATACGTCACCATGAGCTCTTGGAGCCAGTTGTGGACAGCTGCCCAGGGCCGGGGCTCTAGCCCGGGTGGCTTCCCTGTTCCTCCAACCTGTTCTCAGCGTCTGAGCCCTGGCTCTGAGCTCCAGTCTCTGTGTCTGCTCTGGCCCTCTTCCTCCTGCTGGCAGCCCATGCCTCCCCTTCTGGCTCCCTGATTGGCTCCTGGCCCTGAGCATTGCCTTGATCTTACCGTCACTGTGGCTTCTGATAAGAGATGTGCTCCTGCCTGGTACAGGTCCAGCCAGGGAGCACCCGGTAAGGGGATTCAGGACATGACCTTCAGAGCCAGGGTGAGCAGGGTTCTAATGTCAGCTTACCATTTGTTAGCTCTGTGACCTTAGGCAAGCCATGTCACCTTTCTGAACCTCAATTTCCTTGTCTGTAAAATAGGGGCGATGAGATCTACCTCATAGAGGCATGGAGAGGGTTACATGCTGGTTTTATTGTTATTATAGTGTGAGATTTTGTGTACATCTGTATGTGGGGTGCTAGGAGTAAGAAATGCATAAAAACCCTGTCTCTATAGTACTGTGTGTTCTCAATGCTTTTTTCAAAGGTACAGCCTCATAATACTTATTCTGAGGCGTTGCAATACTCCCAATTATAGGAGAAGAAATTGAGGCTTAGAAGGAGAAATGAGGACACTCAATGGCACAGCCAGCAAGTGGAGAAGTCTGGACTCGAACCCAGGTCTTCTGACTCCCAGTTCCGGAAAGCAGCACAGCCGGCTGCTTTGATCTCCCAAAGCTGCTGTCCAACAATGTGCCAACGGGCAGGGAAGACAGAAGAAGAGCTGCTCCCCTGTGGCCCCTCCTCCAAAGGCCGGCCGGCAGCCGGGCAGGAGGAATTCAAGCGGCTGGCTTGTGCTCATGCTTGAGGAATGTCTTGAGAAGTCGTGCCTAAGCCCTCTGTATCTGACTCATCATCTCCCCGTCTCCAGGAGTGTCAGAGAAGAGCTCCCTTAATCCCTCCTGTCCTCGGTCCCAGGCTTTCATTTGTCAAACTAAAAATATTCCCTCCGGGAACCTCCTTTTGCCAGAGGCTGGGGGGGGGATAAGGGGAATGGCGGTTCAGTGTCACTTCCTGGAAGCGCCCCCTTATTGTTCCGAGGTATAAGGGGAATGGCGTTTCAGTGTCACTTCCTGACAGCGCCTCCTTATTGTTCCTGGGCCAGGGAAATGGAGATGGAGCAGCATGAGCAAGGGGCCTCTGTCATTCTTGGGCCAGGGCCAACCCGTTCACCTTTCTCCTGCAGGCTGGCTTCCTTTTTTTCCTCTCTCAAGGCTCCAGACAATAGCCCATCAGCCTGACACCCAGCCTTAGCCCAGTCTTTTGGCTTTGAGATTCATGCCAGGTGAGGACTATAAAATGCCAAATTTATTTCCTTTGCAGCCTGAGGGAAGGGTGGGCCGGAACGTACTTGTCTACAAGGTTAGTTCACCGATAAAGGGATGTAGAGCTTAAAGGGAAAGGGGAAAAAAACACACAGAACTGGAACTCCCCAAGTGGGACAATGGCACTGTTGGGAAGCCATCAAGGTTTGTCTCTTATTTCTCTCCTTTCTTTCTTTTCTACAATTTTGTCACTCCTGGCAACCTTTTGGTCCTTAGGGCTGATCCTGAGTGCTCATGACCTTGACTTGGCTCCAAACCGTGGCTCATAGCCAGAGTACTACCTCCCTGGGCCTTACCAGGATGCCCACCTGCTCAGTGGAAATAGAGGGTAATGAAACCAGAGGAGCAGCATGCACTTGGGCTCCAGGCTCTGGTTTTAAACTTTGGCACCACCCAGCAACTGGTTATGTGAGTCTCAGTTTCCTCATCTGTATTAGTGGAGAATCATACCCACTATACTGGGGTACTGTGAAGGTTAATAAGATAGCACAGATAAAGTGAATTGTGCAATGCCTGTCAGACAGCAGGGGCTTGAATCATTGCCATCATCATCATCATCATCATGCCTTCAAGACCCAGCAACAACTGCCACTACACCATTGGAATCGGAAGACCTAGATCTAATTTTAGCTCCGCCATTAACTAGCTGAGTGGTTCTCTAACATCTCTGAGTCACACGTGCTCACTTGTAAAATGAGGAGTTTGGCCTTGGTTTCCTTTGGGATTCTTCTCAAATCTAAAATTCCAGGATCTTAGAGATCCCTGGGGGTAGATGTTCATGAAAAACTTCATTCTTTAAAGAACGCAGGAAGAACGTAATTTCTTGTTATGGACTGAATTGTTAAAGCTCAAATCTTCAGTGTGACTGTGTCTGGAGATGGGGTCTTTAGGAGGTAATTAAGGTTAAATGAGGTTATAAGGGTGGGACCCTAATCTGATAGGACTGTGGCCTTAAAAGAAGAGGGAGAGAGTAATAGTTCTCCTTCTCTCTCTCTTCTCTTTCCC
>KE761787.1:22243-42824 GCA_000465285.1 Eidolon helvum
CCCCTCCATTCATGTGAAGACACAAGAAGGCAGCCATCTATCTGCAAGCCAGGAAGAGAGATCTCACCAGAAACCAAACTCTGCTGGTACCTTGGTTTTGGACTTTCTAGTCTCCAGAACTGTGCCCCCCCAAATTTCTGTTGTTTAAGCCACAATGTATATAGTATTTTGTTTGGCAGCCTGAGCTAACTAAGACACTAGCATCTGAGAGAGGAGCAATGAGGCAGGAACAGAGTCCACAGCAAGCCCTTCATAAAGTTTATTGAGCTATAGAGGAGTGATGACTTTCTGCTGGCAGAGGGAGAAGTCACACCCACCCCGAGGACTTTGTAGTCTGGAATCAACTGGAACACTGACATTAAAAGGAGAAGTTCTACTTTCTATCACAAATAGTGGTTAACTGAAGCTCTGGAGTTAGACAAGTTGAGTTTGAACCTGAGCTCTGCTGCGTGCCAGCTGTGAGACCGTAGAAAAGTTAATTGACCTCCTTTGTCTCATTTACTTACCTGTCAAACGAATCATGCTGCCAATTCTCAGCTGTGTAGAGAAAATGTGAGAAGTACACAAGGTACACAGCCCAGTGCTTTGCACAGAGTAGGCACTTATTGCATGTTGTCTGCTGCTAGTAGTAATGTCATATTACCAATAATTATGATTAATTAATAATAATTTTGCTCATACGACTTGCTTCATCTGCTTGAGCTAAAATAAGGCCACGCTTTTCTTGTTGTTCGAATTGAAACTGACTGTAGGCCCTGTCTCCCTTATCAGAACATGCTTCTCTCTTTCCTTGTGTCTACCCTTCCACAATAAGCCACAACTCCCCAAATGCTTCTAAGTATCAGACGCAGCCCTGTTGGGGATTCTATTAGATGCAGGTGTGCCACCTGGAGGCTAGTGGCAATCCCAGCTGCCCTCAGCCCACCTCTGTCACTTAAGGTGCTGGAGCAACTTGTCTTCCTGTGACAATCTTAGCTCTGCCTCTAGTTGGGGTAACAGCCCTCCTTTCCCCTGAAGAGCTTCTTGCTGGGGGCCTTTCATGTCCTTTCTGCTCAGGTGACAGCACTGTTCAATTTCAATTCTTCAGATGTTTAAATAATCTTGAATACAAAAAAAAAAAATCAGTCTCCGACTGGATCTGTTGGTTGCCTATGAAAATTTCCCCTCTTCATCAGAAGCCTTTGCGTTCTGTCAACAAGGAGTATAAGTCAGGGTGGCCCTTGACAAGCCTCCAAAACTTCCCCAGCGACATGAGACCCCTACTTGCTTTAAGCCTGCAGACTACTCAAGTGATCTTTTTCATAACTATAAGATCTGCTCCAATAATAATAATAATTTCACATATAATTGAATCTAAGATGCTACAGATTTAAAAAAAATCCTTAGTTAATGCATCATCAAGACAGAAAAAAATGCTTCCAATTTCCTATGACATACCGTCCCCTGAAAGACATGTCATGATTTCAGAGATGTTAAAAATGCGAAATCACATGCATCTCAGAATCAGTTAAATTATTAAACAGTATTAGCTAATATTTCTTAAATATTTACCATGTGGTAGGCACTTGCTGTAAGAGATTTAAATGAATTAATTCATTTAATCCTCTAAATAGTTCTATAAACTAGAAACTATTATATAACCCCCACTTTATGGATGAGAAAAGTGAGGCACGTGTAGGTTATGTAACTTGATGTCACAAAGGGAGCTTGTCTCCCCCCGCCCCCCCCTTTCTCACACACACACACACACACACACACACAGGATTTAAAGTCCTACCTTACTGGTTCCTCCAAATGCAACTGTAATACCAACTTACACTGAAGAGCAAGAAACGGCTTGGAATGATCTGGTAAGTCCTCTTCAGAAAGGAGTTGTGGTATTAAAGTCCCTCTAAGGAGATGAGGTGGTCCCCCACTATACATACTCTCAGTACCTAACAGAGTACAGGCTGCCCAGGCAACAACTTTTATTTTACAATGTTTCGTTGAACTCTTTATTTCCTGGCTCTTTCCAGTGGCCTTCCCTGAGGCTGGGACCCGTTTATCTTTTGCAACATGGCTTTCTCACAATGATACAGACAACCTCTCCTCTCAGACCCTTTTAGAATGCCCTCAGCTGCCAGTAACAGAAAACCCAATTAAAAGCAGCTTCAACAAATATGGCTTTTCCTCCCTCACCTGATGAGTGCCCAGAGAGGAAGGCGGTCCAGCTCCGGTACAGTGGCTCAGTGATGCCAACTACTACTCAAGTTCTTTCAGTTCTGTCATCTTAGCTTGTTGACATGCTGCCTTATGGTTTTAAAAGGGTGTCTACACCTCTAGGCACTTTGTCCATGTTCCAGTAGGAAGACAGGAGAAGGGCAGAAGGGCTTTGTCTTTTCATTGGGTAAAAGGAAGTCCTCTCCAGGAGAGTTCTTATAGCTATTTAGCCACAGTTGGGTCACAGGCCTATACGCTTAGGTCAATTACTGGCTAAGGGTGATGAGATGACTACAACTGGTTTAGACATGTAATGATATATCCTCTGGGACTGGGGAAGGTATTTCCCCTCCCAAAGATCAAGGGATCCCTGATTACTACCTGAGCAAGAACAAAATTTGGAAGTATGGATGGCAGGTGGGTAGGCAGCTGCCAGTGTCTGCCACATATCTCCTTTCCCCTTACTTTCCTCCTCTAACAATAGCTTCCCTAATCCACTTCCCACTCTACACGTCGGCTTGGAACAGAGGGTGCAGGGCCTCCATTCCCATCAGCTGTGTAGCCTACCGGGATGTAAGTACTGTAAAGGGAGGGACCACTTCTGCTGTGCTCCCATATTATCCCCAGAGCTTATCACATGCCTGATGCACTGTAGGCGCTCAGTAAATACTGGAGTGAATGGATGAATGAATACTGGCCAGGAGCCCACATGCCTTGGGCACTCTCTCAGGAATCAACACAGAAAGATCAGGCCTCCTCCCACCACCGGTCTGGGAAGGCAGTGTGTGTGTGTGCGTGCGTGCATGTGTATGTGTGTGTGCACGCACACGCACGCCAGTGTGCGAGTGTGTGCGTGTATGCACACTTGCAGCTCCTCCCTGACTCAGATTGAATTACTTATAAACAAGCCTATGCCAACCTGGCAGAGTCTGTGTTTCAGCAGAACAGTTCTCATAATTTCCCAAATTCTTTTGATTTGGCAAAATCCAAAAATAAAATAAAGCTCCCCTCCACCCCCCATCTTCTGCTCAGCATGTCTCTGGAGCCTGGTGCCCTGCTCAAGCAATGAGGTCCGGATGTTTGGGATGTCTCTCCAGAGCCTGCTAATCTGCCTTTCCTCTCTCCACACACTCCTGCCCTGGACTCGGCCTTCCTCCTGTCTTCTTCCTGATGCTTGGTGTTCAGGGCTGTGACCCAGAGCTCCACTTGTCTGGGCTCCCTCCCATTCTGCATTCTGGGTTTCTTCATCCAGGATATCTGTTGATGTAATTCTTCTGACGAAGGGATCGAGAGCATTTTCTCTCTGATTTCAAGAATCCCATCGACCCCAAGGCAGATGCTATTAAAATGTCTCCAACCTCTGGACTCTTAGTAAACAGTGTGTGGTTGGCTGATTTCATTTAACTTGATTCTTGAACACCAGAATTTGCAAACTGCCTTCCACTATTATCTCACATGTGTCTAGGATTTCATACAAATGAACTTATGAGATCCTTATCTATCAAATTAGGGGTTAGATTAGACTCTCTTGATGTTTCTTTCAATATTAACTAGGTAGACTAGTCATATAAATGAAGAAACTGAGGCTCTGAGAGGTTAAGGGAGAAGCTCAAGTTCACACAGCAAGCCAACAGCAGTCGAGCAGAACTGAATCTTCATCTGATGGGCTTTCCATTACGCCATCCTACCTTTCATGTCAGCTTCCCCATAAACTCCCAGTAGACCTGGGCATAGAACCCTGTTTCTGTCCAGGAAGTTTTCAACCCTCACCCATTCCCTAAAATGTTAGCCAGGCAGGGTATGTTCTCCAGCCAGTGCCATGGTGACAGATGTCGTGTAGATGGGCCCCTATGACAAAGGACATCTGGAACTTGGAGCTGGCATAGATGGTGGCATGGAACTCCCTCACCCGTCCACCCCATCTGTGCCTCTTCTGTGTTAATTAAAGAGATCTCATTCTCAGTGCCTTTTTTTTTTTTCCTCCAAATGCATGGGCAAACACCAAGTATAGTGCTCTATTGCTATGAAGGAAAGAACAGAAGTCTGGGAGTTGAGAGAAAAGGGTTTGAGGTCTGGCATGGCCACTCACGAGTTGTAGAGTTTTCTCACATCCTTGCATCTTTCAAGGTCTCAGTGTTCCCTTCTATAAAATGAGTGTAGCAGGCACTAAATGGCCTCGAAGGATTCGTTCTATCCTTAATATGCTTAGTACATCTTTGTGATGCTATTTAACATAGAAATGGCACAGACATACATGGAATCAGGAGCAGAACATTATATGTTGTTTGTTTCCATGTAGTCTGGAGACCCAGGAACACAGAAGGATCTATGAGGTGCAACCTGTGTATATGATCAGCATTGTCAGAGAGAGTGGACGCCAAGGGAACTACCAGTTATGGAGTGCTTTTATGTGCCGGGCATGTCACACTCCTTTATCTTATTTAATCCTCACATTAACCTCATGTGGTGCAACTTGGTCCTGGCTCTCTCCACTCATTTCATGTTCTTTCTGTAACACCACACTGCTACTAATGGCACCTTTTACTTATTGAGCATTTATGATGTGTCAGATGCCACTCCCAGTAATTTAAATATACTATCTAATTGAATCCTCACAATAATCCTAAGGAAGTTAATAATAGATCCTCATCCTATAGATGTGGAAATGGAGGCACAGAAAAACGAAGTCACTTGCCCAGAGTCACACAGTTAATAAGCGGCAGAGCCTGAATTCTCACCTAGTTCTGCTCAACTGCAACACCCATGCTCTTAAGCACTGGGGTATGTTGCCTCCACTTTGCCTTACTGATAGCTAATGTCCCTTAGCAGTTTGTCCACCATGTATCTGCCCAGTTTTTCAAAGTGTGGTCTGAAGCCCAATTGCATCAGAATCTCCTGGTGACCTTATTAAAATCTCAGATTCCTAAACCTCTCTCCAGATCTCCTGGAGCTGACTGGCTCTCTGGGGGTGGGACTTGGGACTGTATAATATCAAACTCTCCAGAGAGTCTTGTGCTCATTAAAGTTTGAGAACCACTCAACTAGCTAATGAATAGGTCTTACTTTCATTCAACAAATTTTCCATGAGCATAGGAGATCCAGGGTGTTCTGAAAGTTTCCAGCAGAGAGCTAAGCAAGTAATTATTATTACCTTACTGAGACACCTATAAAATATAGGTACTTTGCAGTGGTTTTCTGGATTTGTGCTTTAGCATGAGGTAAAGCCTAGTGTTACAGTTAGCCAAGACTAGGTTATGCTGCATTTCAAACAACCCCTAAATATCAGTTGTTTAAAACAATTAAGATTTCTTTCTTTCTCATGCTACATGCCCAATGTGGGCCCCTAGGGTGAGAGATGAGGGGCTGAACTTAACATTTATTATCTCACAGTTTCTGTGGGTGATGAGTTCAGGAGTGACTTAGTTGGGTAACTCTGGCCCGGGGTCTCTCATGAGGTTGCGGTCAGGATATCAGTAAGAGATGCAGTCATCTGAAGGCTTGACTAGTTGTGGCATACACTTCCAAATGGCACACTCATATGGGTGTTGGTAAGAGGTCTTAGTTCCTTATCATGTGGGCATCTCCGTGGGTTGTCTGAGTGTCCTCATGATATTCTATCAGGCTTCCCTCAGGGCAAAGGATCTAAAGGGAAATGAGCAAACAGGAAGCCATGGTGCCTTTCATTACCTAATATTCAAAGTTGTGCATTGTCACCTCAACTTTATTCTATTCATTAAAATTGAGTCACTAAGTCCAGCCTTCACTCAAGGGGAGGGAAATTAATTTCTAATTATTGAAGAGAAGAGTATAAACAATTTGTGGACATTTAAAACCCAGCACATTCCACCCTCTGGCCACAATGATTTATATTCTTCTCACATGCAAAATACACTTACTCCTGTCCAAGACCCCCAAAGTATCATTCCATCAGAACATCGGTTTGAATTCCAGAATTTTGTCACCATATCAGGAGCCAGTGATGATCCTCAGATGTAATTCCTTAAATCCAGCTCCTTATGTGTATAGTTCCTCTCAAATAAGAAGACCCATGAATACACACACTCAACATATAGTGATGGAATAGGCACAGGATAACTAATCACTATAGATATTTCTGTTTAAAATTGAAGAAAATGGAAGACACAAAGGACCTACTGGTCCACAGCAAGTCTGAAATGTAGCTTGATTAAAATTTGGTTTTACTACTGACTGGTACTAATTCTCCGTGGCTCTTTGCCCTGCCCTCTGGGGTCTCGGTTCTTCCTCTGAGTCGTCTTTCCTTTTCCATGAAAAGTTGTCTTGTTTGCAGTTGTGTAGTTTACTCAGCCTGTTTCCTGCCAGAATTTTGGGAGAGAGGTTCAAAGATCATTTTCATTTTGTACTGTCTTTGTCCCTTTTGGTCTAAGCTGGTTGTGTTCTTGCAAATATAATTTTCTTAAAAATTGTCTGAGTCTCCTGTGAACAATACTGAGTTTACGCTATTAGATAAAGGCCACACCCAGAAATCTCTTTGAGATAAGCCCATGGGTGTCTGCTGAAATGATTGAGGGATGACATCTTTAAGTTCCTTTGAAACTCTATTGTTCAATTGAGAGTATCTTCAATGCACATACTTAGAATGAATTTTGTCTGATTGGACAGCCCTCTGAGATACTGCCTTTAAGCTTTCTGAAGTCTTAACAAGGGGCTTTATTCCCATACCTTGGCTTCATTTTCTGGATGTTTTCCTTGCAATGCCTTGGAACTGATTACTGTATGGAAGACATTTCTTAATTTTAGCCTTGTTTGCCATCTTGAGAGGTTAAAAAATTCCAGTACTATCAAGTACTATTTCTTCCATGCTTAAATGTTCTTCTTTTTAACCTATCTGTCTCCTGTTACATTTTATTACAAACAACAAGAATAAACTAGGTGGCACCTTTAACACATAGCTTAGAATTCTCCTTAGCTAAACCCAGAGAATTAGGTACATTTTCTTCCCACATAACTTTAGGTGACGGTGTTACGAAACTTCTACCGCTGTATAAAAAGGATCTCCCCTTTTTTTCACTTTTCTTTCTTTTTTCTTTTTCTTTTTAAATTAATTTTTATCATGGTGACATTGGTTAACAAAATCCAGTAAGTTTAGGTATACAATTTAACAGTAAGTCATATACCCCCCCCCCCCCCTGTTCACTGCCCATAGTTAGATTACTTTCTGTCATCACATATTTGACCCCTTTTACCTGGCCTATCTCCCCTCCACCTCCCCTCTCCTCATTTCAATAAGACTTTTCTCATTCTCCTTTATCCCTCATCTGTAGTCTCCTCAAAGATCACCACGCACCTCTAAATAGGTTTGTCAAAGCTCTTCAAGGTTTTACTAACACCCTCCTCAAAATTCTGCTTGATTTTTAAGGCTCTCCTACATTTTTAGATATTTTAGATATTTATGAAAATAGCCCACTTCTGGTATCAAAATCTATATTAGTTATCTTTTGCTGTATAACAAATTACTCCAAAACTTTACAGTTGAAAACAACATTATCTCTTAGTTACTGAGGACCAGGAATCCAGAAATGGCTTAGCTTCATGGTTCTGGCCCAGGGCCTCTCAGGGGGCTGCAGTCTGTCAGGGCTTCCAAGATGGCTTGTTCACATGGCTCTTTGTTGGAGGCCTCAGTTCCTCATCACATAGACTTCTCTATAGGGTCAAAAATGTCCTCATAACATGACAGCTGGCTTCCTCCAAATTAAGTTACCAGAGAGAGAGAGAGAGAGAGAGAGAGAGAACAAAGAGGAAAATGTAGTGCCTTTAGCCTTGGAAGTGACTTGCCATACTTCTGCCACATTCTATCTATTGGTCACACAGACCAACCTTGATACAATGTGGGAGGGAACTATTCAAAGGTATGAATATCACGAAGTGGGGGAATCATTGGGAGCCATCTTGAAGCTGGCTACCATATGCCTCTATTGAATCATCTCTCTGGGTGTGCGAAATGCTGTGTGTTGCACTATGAGAAGGGGAGGACATCTATTTTTGTTATGTTTTGTGACAGAAACCCTGATTTCATATAGAATTTCAGCAACATTAGTTCTTTTTATTTTTACTCATAGCTTGTCATATCCCAGGATCTAGGCATGAGGCTATGAGGGAGGCTGGCCAGGAGACACATCCAAGAGGCAGATGCTAAGCTAGCGAGAACTGCCCTTCCTCCGAACATGAGGATTTATTTAAGCTCTGCTCTGCTGCCCAACTCCCTGTTATCCCAGGGTGAGTTATTTCTTAGGAGTCCCCCTAAGCTCCTCATGTGTATAAATAAACTTTTGGTGGGACTCCAGAACATCCTGGAGACACATCTGAGTTCCTAGCTAACAGACATTGCTTAGGCTCAGGCTGGGACTTTGCTAAAAAGGTCAAGAATCAGGATAGTGTAAGAAAGTGACCTAAGGGAGAAAGAGAAGCAGAAAATGCTCTTAGATAGACCCATGATCCCTCCGCTGCCAGGGGCTCTGACATACATCCTGTGGGTACAGAAGCCATGACATCCACAGTTAGTCAATAAGAAGCCACTCTGGCAGCAGCAAAGAGTTTGATAGGATTCTCTGGGTGGCCCCATACTGATCCCCTGCACCTGTATTCAATCCTTGGGTCCTCATTCCTTTTCGACCTCCTCCTCCAGGCTTAAGGTTTCTGATTTCTTTCCCAGCCCAATCATCTCTTTCTGGAATAACCCTAGGTACTCTTTGTGAATAAATACACCTGTTAATGAATGTATAGCCCACCTCTGGTGCTGTTTTTTGGATCTTGACCCAATTTTACTACCTACTGTGATAAAATCTGATTACATTCTACCAGTTCAGTCTCAGCTCGCCTCTCTACTAGTGCCCATACAGCATCAAAAAGGGTAATTCTAGATGTTCTGAAGAAATTCCAACTCAAAATTCACCCACTATCACACAAACAGGTATAAGAAAGTAGAAGGTGTCTACTCATCTCTCCAAAAGGGGAGAGATGGGTACTATTTTCTCGAGAAGTGATATGGAATTTTATGAGTATTGCTGACATGACTTAAGTGTTAAATAGTCTGTCTAGAACTTTTGTATCAAGTGTGATGAAGAACCCACCAACAGTCATCAGAAGTACTTGTCACTACCTACTTTTATTGAGTCTCCTGGAAATTTCTGATGGAATGAGCAGATGTCTGTGCCACCATAACCGTTTGGATTTTTAATACTGTAGATAAGAAGCTGAACAACTTAAAGGCATAGGAGGTATAGCTATCTCTATTTCTCTCATTTTCTTTTCTCTCCTGAAATTAGAGCTTCCAACTAGAAGAAATCAGGGCCCTTTACATTTAGCAAAATAAAATAAGATTTGGTATTTGGGACCATGGCTTATGATAACAGAAGGATGATTTGGGTGGGGAGTGCCTGTCATAAAAACCAAGAAGAATGCATATGAAGAAGACTTGCCTACCTGTCAAAATACTTTAAATTGAAGAAGAAAAAGAACTCAGATAAAATGATATAAATTATATTAATGAAGGAAATAATTCTTATGACTTGAACCAGAAATCCTCTTAAGACATTATTTTATTCAGAAAAACACCTAGATAAACAGTTTGGGATTGAAGATAGAATCCTGTGGAGATAATATAGCACGAGTGAAGGAAAAAAAGAATCGGTAAAAATACGTGTGTTATTAAAGAACAAAAGTATGGAGCAAGTGGGAGAGAGTTGGGAAGAGAGCAGAAGGTAGAGAAAAGGCAAGGTAGAGCATTATGGGAGGTAGATAAAGGAGAGATGAGCCATGCTGTGCTCCTAAATGCCTTGTGCTAGTGCTTTCTTGTAGAAACCAAGGGTAAGAACTTGGCTTTAAACTTGGGTCAATGTGATATGGCAAGAAAAATGCAAACAAGAAGGCAAGATGATCCATAAACTAAATACATGAGACATGAGCAAAAGCTCAGAGCCAGGCAAAAGTAACAGGAAGCAGAGGTGCAAAGAGATGCAGAGATTCTCAAGAGTTTGTTCACCAACACATGCAGTAGAGAAACAAGGCAAATTTGACATGTAGCATGAAGGGGCAAATTTGATTTTAGAAAGTTGAACACCTGGTGGGATGATGCTTGTCTGGCAGTGGAAAGATGTGGCTGGTTTAAATAAGAGTTCTAACAAAGGCAGGGAGGAATGACCCAGTATATACAAGAAGTGTGAAAATTGATTAACTTAAGAGTATACAGAGTAGAAAATTTGGGTGGTGAAGAAATAAAAATGATAATGATTTCTTCGATATTAGTACATTTTTTCTATTGGCAGTCACCACCAAAGCACTTTGCATGTAATATCTTATTTAATTTTCACTACAATCTTAAAAAATAAGACTATAATTACTCCCATATGATGAATGGGGAAAGCAATGATCAGAAAGGCCAAGCAAGTTGTCCAAGGCTACCCACACAGAAAATGAAGTTAAAATCCAGACCCAAGAAGTCTGCAAAGTTTAAGCTCTTATGGATGTATGACTAACTTGGACTAACAGAAGATATAGGTGGTTTTTCAAAAAATTCTGGTTCTCTAGCATAGGCATGAGGCAAAGAAGTCATGAGGACTTCCAACTTTCCAGTCATCTGCTGAGGTGGGGGTCTTATTATCCTAAAAGTCCAGTGTTTTGCAAAAGCCTTTTGCTTGCATAGCTAATAATATCATCTATGAAAAGACAAAGGAGACAAGGGAGAAAACTGTCCTTTTGCATTTTGTTTACTGAGGAATGAACTTGCTGTCCCTATGAAAATTATAGGAAGCTTGAGAGAGAGATGTTGGTGTCTTGGAGGCTGTGGTAGTGAAGAAGGAGGATGCTGGCCACAGTTAACATGTGTCCTGGACATTATCAAAGTAAACATATAAGTCAGGGTACTTATGCTGGCATTTGTAAGAAGGGAGTAAATTGGCCTCTGTGGCTGTGAAGCCCAAGGGTGATTGGCTTTAGGCACTGCTTTCCTTAGGAGCTCAAACAAAGCAATTAGGGCTACTTTTATCTCTCTTGCCTCATTCCTTGGTTCTGCGTATTGGCATCTACAGACAGATGGGAAAGGCAGTTGTCTATAATTTCAGATTTATAACCTAGGTGGAAAAATATCCTTTATCTCTCTCAATTCTATTTTTCAACCCAAGCCAGATCTCTAGTTGGCCTTGCTGGAGCTTATGTCCACCTCTGAACTAATCACTATTGCAAGATGGATCACATATTATGATGACCTATTCTGGGTCACTGTTACTCCCAGAGGTGGAGGTTGGGTTGGAGATGATGGATGAGGAGAAGTTTCACAAAGTAAATAGGGTCCCTGGGGCAACATAATGATGTCTATCATAACACATTTAAAAATTTTTTTTCAATCACAGTTGACCTCAATATTATATTTGTTTCAGGTGGACAACACAGTGGTTAGATATTTTTATAACTTATGAAATTATTCCCTGATAAGTCTAGTACCCACTAGACTTAGTATTACCGAATTATTGATTATATTCCCTATGCTATACTTTACATCCCTGTGACTGTTTTTTTAACTGCCAATCTGTGCTTCTTAGTTCCTTCACCTTTCTCACTAGCCCTCTACCCTCTGCCATCTGGCAACCACCAGTTTGTTCTCTGTTTTGTTTGTTTATTCTGTTCTTTAGTCTCCACATATTAGTGAAATTGTATAGTATTTGTCTTTCTCTGACTGACTTATTTCACTTAGCATAATACCCTCTAGGTCCATTCATGTTGTTGCAAATGGCAAGATTTCATTATTTTTTATGGCTGAGTAATATTCCATTGTATATATGTACCTTAACTTCTTTATTTAATCATCTACAGATGGACAGTTAGGTTGCTTCCATATCTTGGCCATTGTATATAAAATATCCTTCTTCGTTTCTTGTTATAGCCTTTTTTTTTTAAAGTCTATTTTTGTCTGATGTAAGTATCACTACCCCAGCTTATTTTTTCATTTTATTTGCATGCAGTATCTTTTCCCATCTCTTTACTTTCAGTCTGTGTGTGCCTTTTGATTTGGAGTGGGTCTCTTGTAGGCAGCATATGTATGATTCTTGTTTTCTTATTCATTCAGTCACCTTTTGTCTTTTGGTTAGAGCATTTAACTCGTTTACATTTTTAAAGTAATTATTGCTAGGTATGTAGTTATTGCATTCTTATTATTTCCCTCTCCTTTCTTCAAGAAGTCCCTTTAACATTTCTTATAATACTAGTTCGGTGGTGATGAACTCCTGTAGCTTTTCCTTGTCTTGGATAGCATTACACATTTTAAATGTTCATACAGAAGCCTGGTCCAGTAGCCCATGACCTCATAAAGGAAGATAGACTGTGCCTAGAAACAACATTACAACCCTACAGTCAGAGCTGATCTCAAAGAGGAGAAAAAGTGTCGAGAAAAGTGTGAAAGCCACACCGGAGCCACACAGGTTGCTCTGTGGTGAGCTCTGACTTTATAAAGAAATGCAGCCTTCAGGACCCTGAGGATGAGCACTAAACAGTAGAATGGGCCTGCGGGAATAGTGACAACAAGGCTAAGGCTCAAAATAAACTCATATTCAAAGAGGGAGACATTCTGAGAACAGTAAGAGGTTTTTGGGGCTCTGTTCGGTGAAAGAATAGTGCAAGTG
This sequence comes from Eidolon helvum, assembly GCA_000465285.1. NCBI lineage: Eukaryota > Metazoa > Chordata > Mammalia > Chiroptera > Pteropodidae > Eidolon > Eidolon helvum. Next base: position 35,095 of record KE761787.1, read on the forward strand.
TATACCTATTGCTTGGGCAATAATGTTTGATAAAAGGAAATAATGTTAGGTAAAAGAACAAAGAAAGTAAAATGTAAGTTAGAAATATAATTTTTCCATCAAGGATGTCAAACCAGAAAGGGGGGAAAACACTATATAGAGACAGCGATAAGCCATTTGATGATCACTTCCTTCCTCTTTGTTGGCAGATGGCTGATTTTTTAAGTGTCAACACTTCTCTACCATGTCTGAGGAATAAATTCTGTGTAGTCCAAGATAATCACTGTGTTTCCATTCTCCTCATTGTTGACTGGTCTACGGATAGGCTAGAGACTTATTTCTGACCAATAAGATGTGAGGACTGATCTGCCAGTGTTTCTGAAAATGCATCCTTCCTTCTAAAAAGAGATATATGGAACTAGCAGTTGTTCTTTTACTGCTGGACAATGTTGTGTTTGCATGAGATTGTTGGAAATGCAACGACATCTTGAGACCATGAGGGAATTAAATTGACAATCTGAGGATGGCAGAGTTTAAGGGAAGGGAGGTATCTTTGGAGATTTAATTAAACTGCCGAAGTAACCAATTCTGAAGTCCCGCTACCTAGCACTTCTAATTCTATGAGATAACCAATTTTCCTTATTGTTTAAGCCAGTTGAACCTGGGGTTTCTGTTCCCTGCAGCCCAAGGCATCCTGACTGGCTCAGAGCTTGAGAAAGATGAGGAGATTAGATGAGAAGCGGGCAAGAAGCTGATTCAAATGGGTCCAAGTATCTGACCCAATGACTCACATCCCGAGGTGTGGAAAGAACTTTCCGGTGGGATTGGGGAGCCACAGTCAGTAACTTTTAAGTAATTGTGAAGAATAGAAGGTGGTGCCAGAAGCAGGAATTGGGCAGAGATTATTCTGACTTTCATAAAGGGGAAAAAAATTGTTCCTGGAAACTCCAGACAAGCAAGTTTGAGGTAGATCCTTGACAACAGGGAAGCAGAATGGACTAAGAAGCAGATGGTGCGTGAGCATTTAGGAAGGAATGCGGTGGTCAGTTGAAAGCAAAATGACTTTACTGAGTACAAGTTATTTCAAACTAATCTCATTTCCTCTTCTGATAAGGTTACTATGTTTGCAAGTCAGGTGTATGCCATAAACATTGCAGGTCTTGATTTCAGCTTAGGGTTAACAGTTCCTCTCATGGTTTCCTTGTGGCTAAGATGGTGAAATGTGGGTTGGATGAGAGCAGTGGTTTTATGTATTTGCAGCTGGCTCAACAGCTGAATCCAATGAGTGTTGAATATTAGATGGATGTCACAGCCCATGTGCGAAATTCAGTCAGGGTGGTGGGAAGAGAAGTCACACATTGGCCTGAGCTTGGCTGGGAGTGAAAGTCTGACTCTCTGGGCGAGACAGCCCTGGGATGGGTGGGACAACTGCCAGAGCCTGTTGCGCAGGGGCCCTGGGTAAAACTGAGAGGATCAGGTGGGTAAGGAATGAAAAGAAGGGTCATTAGGGAGACCTAGAGAAGTGATTGTAGATAAAGAGGCAGGTTTCAGGAGGGAGGAATAAGGTAGGAGTAGCGACAGTCCCATGGGTGGGTGTGTATAGAGCCCTGCTCTGTGCTCCATTCCCTTGCTTCTTAGGGGGGCTGTGTCCAACTCATGACAATAGATGCCAACCTTCAGAGGGGTTTCTTACAGAGTTCTCAGGGCTCTATCCTTGATCCTGTCTAATTTATCACTAGATGAAAACTCAGGAGGCATACTGATCAAAGGTGTAGATGTCACAAATCTGGGAGGGAGAGTTAATACCAGAGGTGACAGAATGAGGACCCGAAGTGATCCTGACAGGTTGGAATGCTGGGTCAAAAACAATAAGACACAATTTAACAGGTCTAAATGTAACATCCGGCATTTACGTGCAAAAAAACAAATGGCAAAAACATAGAGTGGGGGGAGATTGCTTTGGCAGGAAATCATGTGAGAAATATCTGAGGCTTTAAAATGATCACTAGCTCAGAGTAAGCCAACAGTGTGACATGATTGCCAATAATCCAACAGAATGTGAGATAGAAGAATTAATAGAAATCCGTACCCTTGGAAAGGAGTGGTCTCTATTCTCAGTCAAATGACATCTGGAGTATCATGTTCAATTTTGGGCGCCAGACTTTGAGAAGGGCATTGACAAAAGAGAGTACACTCAGAGATGGGCTGTTTAACATGGAGAACGTTCGGAAATTTTTTGTTGTGAGGAGAGGTTGAAAGATCAGAGAATATTCTGCCTAGAGAAGCAAAAAAAAGATAATTTATGAGAGAGATTCGTTTCATTGAGAATTTATTTCATTGTCCATTCTCTGAGGTAAGACTAAAGCCAAATAGTAGATGATATAGGGAAGCCAATTTATATGCATATAAAGAAAACTTTCCTGATCATTATAATCAAGAGAAGTAATGACAATTGTATACCATTTACAAGCTTCAAAAACATGAGCTCATTTGTGAGATGAGCCATCATTTCCATGTTATTGATAAGGCAATTGTTTGAAATAATCAAGAAATTATATATTGCTATGTTCCCAGTGCCTAGAACATTCCCTGGTAAATATTCATCGGATGAGTGAGATTAGAGAAGCCTAAAGCCTACCCTGGGGTCACACAGGTGGATTCCTGAGTCCATGACGTGCCTTGGAGCAGCAGACAGATGCCACGGGCGCCGTGGGAAGTCGAGGTGTTCTTGTCAGACATCACGTGAACATTAGTAGGCGTGTGTTAGAGGGCTTTCTGGTATGGGATGATGGGATGGGGGTGGGTGGCAGAGGACAACATAGCCCTTTCAATTGAAAGGTTTCACTCAGAATATTCTTAACCCCTAAACTGCAAATGGCTTTTGAGAGCATATGCAGGATATGGAATGTGTCTTCACACACAGCCAGCCAGCTGCGGCCTGATGGTATGTTGCCCTGGAATCTTCTCCGCTCTCTCCCTGTGGGTCCCCACCTTGGGCGCTGATGTGTATCTAGTGCATCTGTATCCAGACACTCAGGGTAAAATGTATACATACAAAGGCTCAGGGAATGTGGAATTTCAGCGCACTTGCTGCCCGAGGTATGCTTTTGATTTCTCCATGTGTTGCCAACTTCTCTAAACCGTGTGAATCTCCTGTCCTGCTTTGATACTGCAGGAAAGTCCTTTTCTGCAGAATGCGAATTTGCAGAATGTGAATTTGTGAATTTGTGAATTTGCAGAAATTGGTCACCGTAAGTGAATTCAAATATGGTCTCTTTCTATACTGAAGCCCAGGATGGACCAAGGAAGTGTTCTTTTCCTCCTCCTTTCAGTATGTGGCATACCTAGAAGTTCTCCCCTTTTACTGATGGGGATGAGGTGATTGGGCTGAGGGCCAGAAAAATCGACAACATCAGCTTATGTTTGTGTTAAGCTCTTCTTTTTCCTCCAAGACGAGGGCAAAAGAGGTCTCTGTGTAATGGAGGTCCTGGGTAACCCCCTTACCTTCTGCGGAGGCTTTGCCGTCTGTCTTGGGGCTGGGTGCGTTATTCGAGGCGTCCACCACCTCCACTAGGTGGAGGAAAAGAGCGGTTACGAAATGTACAAAGCTCCAAATCAAAAACACAATCCAAAGAGTAAAATCCACTTCTAAATGGAACTCGAAAACTTGAGAAGTAATTTAAGGGAACCACATTAAATACTAGAATGTTTAATGGGGCCCATGTGTCCTGAGCAGAGAAGGAGGGTGCGAGAAATGGAACAGAGGAAATCAGGGAGACAATATGTCTGTGCGACTTGTTCTAATTAGGGGCACAGCGCTGCTGAGGATCATTCATTATAATTTGGTTAAATCTTCAGCATGGCTAAGGCACCTCTGCCGAGGGGTGTAAAACAAAAGGCTCCGTCGTAAACGGGGTGAACGTCTCTCCGTTGGAGGTTAACGCCAGTCACTCGGGAGGGCCAGGGCTGTACATCACTCTGCTGCCAGCTCTTCTTTATGACTCCAGCACTGGGCTCCAGCTAGCAGATGTCTGCAAATTTCGGGGAGGAGAGGGGAGGGGAGCAGGGGGAGGGAGGGGGCCCCTGGCGCTCATTGTCTCCAACTTGTCTGTCGCTTAATTCAGTATCTCTGTCTGCCGCTGGAGCGGGATGGGAAGAGTTCAAAGGAGGAAATCAAAACAATCCATAGATCAGAGGTTGGGAGTGATCTGTGTGGCACCCAGAAATCACCGGCACTCCTCCAGCTCCCCTTTGAAATGTGGACGCTGGCGATGATTTAGTGGGTTGCCTGGCTCTCACACCAGCAGCACGTGGAACGTTTACTGGGGGTTATTTTTAAAAAAGGGGAAGGTAGCCAGAGGTTTGAAGGGGTATGGGTGGTGTGGGGTCAGGTTCAGGTTCATCCCAGAGGCGTTGTTTTTAGTTCAGAGCTCAAGGTGATGTGGGGGTGATGAGAAGGACTTGAGGTTGATACCCCACCCCCAGACACAACCACTTTGGGTTTTGGATACTGCAGCTCGGTCCGTTTGGCATGGGCGCCACACTCAGGCCTCCTGCCAAGCTCTCAAACTCAGGAGGGTGCCCTTTGTTTGTTTTATGTTCTTTTCTTGTACCCCACTGCCCAGCCAACCAGCTGGCTTGCTGTGGCCTGGACAGGGCCTCTGGTGGCCTATAGGGCATCTTTAAGAACAAGGTGCCCCTGGAGATAAAGGCAGAGTGTGGCCAGGCTGATGGTGCCTTCCTCTAACCTGACACAGCTTTGAGCTAGTCACACAGCTTGTCAATTAAATAGCAGATTGAATTTCTCCCCCTGCTTGACTCTCCCATCAGGTGTCTTTGTGCAAAACACAAAGTGCACCTCCTAAGGCATCAGCCTGGGCACGATTAAATCACTAGTCCAGTGCCTTACCCAGCCACGCTGCTGGGGTTGGGCCCCAGATGGATTCTACAAACAAGCATTCCTGGGTGTTAGGTCCTATTTTGGTCATTGGCAGGGCCTGCTTCATCCTGGTGAGGAAGAGCCACATTTCTTGGCTTCATCTCCACCCTCAGGTGGTCCACATGCTAGTGGATGCTATCGGCCAGGGTGGGGACCAAGGGAGAGAGTGGATGAGGTGAGGTGACCTGTCCCATGACTAGTAAACAACAAAGGCACAACAACTCCCAAAGGCAGAAGAAATGCTTTGCTCTATGTTTCTACCTCTCCAGTTGGGTTACATCCCTCTGCTCTCTGTTTCACATTTGTCTGTTTACTTGTCCAACACCCCCACTAAACTGTTAACTCTGCAAAGGCAGGGGCTATGTAGCTCCTCCTGTTCATTATTATACCCTAGTATCCAAAACAGTGCCAGATTCAATAAATCATTGCCTCTTCGTATGCAAAGGAAAAAATATTCTACTGCCTTGGTTCTAAGCCGAGCAATTATAACTTAATTCATTGGTCATTTATTGAGCATCTGCTATGCTGGCACTGTGCTATGTGCTAGAGATATAAAGATGATTAAAATCAGTGCCTGACCCTAAAGAATTCACACTCATGGGTGAAGTGAGATGAGGCTGTGTGGGGAAGAACAAAGACACTGCTAAGCTGTAATGCGGTAAATCTAAGAATGCTTATGCACTAGCTTCAGTAGGGTCCCAAATGAAGGGGTGATCCAGTTTAAAACAATCCTAGCAGCAGCCCTGGAAGGTCTATGGACCTGTGTAATTCAGTATTCAAGCATGGAGAGTCAGCCTGCTTAGAAAATTGTGCTGAATATCATACATGCAGCAATCAGACCAATGCTGCAGACTCAAATGACCTGCTAGGATAGGACGTGTGTGCTTTCTCTGAAGACTCTCAGAGGTTCTTCTCTGTTAACCAAACCCAAAATACCACCCTGATTTTTGAAAGGCAACACCAGAACATAACTCACTGAGTGCCAGACTAGTTAGAAAGCCTGATTAACACATAGATGTCTTTGGGTTGAAACACAGTGTTTTCCTGCTACTCCAGTTGAGAATGCCAACATAAAGACCTTACCTGTTCCATCTTTCACAGCTCAGAAGCCTCAGGTTGGTCTAATCCTGGGCTTCTGTTGAATGCATGAAGGTGCTCCCATAAAACCTGCAGAGGGGCCAAGGAACAGAAGTTTATTCTTCTGCAAAGTGAAGGGATTTAAAGAGATGAGGTGGGGCCAGCCAGGAAAGTGAGTGCTGACCCATGTCTTGATTGAGAATGTTCTGGTTCTGGTGAGCTAGAGCAGCCCATTGTGGGGGTCTCATGATACAAATGCTCCCTTGCGGCACATGCATAAAAATACATATTCAGAGCCTTTATTGACTCATACGCTATCTGCTAGCCATCATGATCAGCCCTTATCTGGTCTGACTTCATTTCTCACAGCTTAGGGTAGGGATTCACCCACATAGTCTTCTAACATTTATTTAGCACTGCTGTATGCTAGGCACAATGCTGGGCATGAAGGAAAGAAACAAAGATGAGAAAGATGTGGTCTCTACCTTATACAATTCCTAGACCTGGGAATGAGACAGTCAACAGAGGAGCAAGGCTTTCACACATTTGCATCTTATTTGCCACATCTCATTGTGAATTTCTCAAGGATAAATAGGGCTTAGGAGAGTTGAGAGCACCAAAGTCAGGTTATTTGAGTCCAGATTCCAGCATTACCTATTGCTGTTGAATGATCTTGGGCAACATACATTTATCTCGGTAAACCGGTTCCTTCAACCATAAATTGGAACCAATAATTATATCCTCCTCAAAGGGTTGATATGAACATTAAATGAGATAGTGCATGAAATGTGCAATAAATGCTCAACAAATGTTAGCAAATATTATTTTTCTATTTCCTCAATGCCTCTTTTGCAACACCTTCAAGTTTCTCTGTATTAAATGTTAAAGATGATTTCAGAAGTGCCAGGGAATCAGTAGGGACCTGGCTCCCATTATTACTGGTTATAACTCAATCCCATGGGGGAAATCTGGGGAAACAGTGTAAAACACATGGGCCCAGAGTTATCGTGCCCAAGGGGTAAGGGAGCTGGGGTATTTTTATATGCCAACTCTTGTCAGTCATCAGTTGAGAGCTATTGGGATGAAGTGTGGTGGGTAGGGTAGTAAAATTCTGTGTCATACACTCAGTCAGAATGGTTCCATATTAATGGGGACACTGGCAGCATCTGCTACAATTAAAAACTTCGATACACGCAAAGAAGGTAAGGAGCATATTGATGAAAGGGAAAAAAGCTTTGTAAATGCTAAAATCCTATCCAAGGGTAAGAAAGTCTTACTGTCACCAACAGTAAGTATTTTTGGACTTGACTTTCCTAGAGAGCTCCTTGGTGTAAGTGGCCATTTGTTCTTAACCAAGAGTAAAATTGTCCTCAGGGAATATTTATCTAGAGACATTTTCAACTGTCACAGCTTGTTGGGGTGGGGGTTGGGCTGCTACTGGTATTGAGTGTGTAGAGGCTAAGGATGCTGCGAAACATCCTACAAATACACAAGACAGCACCCGCTCCTCCCCAACAAAGAATGATTTGCTTCAGATGTCAATAGTGGTAAAGACCTAGCCTGCACTTTCAGTTATAATTTATTCTGGTCAACCCGGCAGAGAGAGAAGATGCCTGTAATAATGATGAGAGAGAGACAGAGAGAGACAGAGAGAGATAGAGAGACAGAGATAAAGAGAGACAGAGAGACAGAGAGACAGAGGAGGGAAAGGAAAGAAAAGGAAAGGAAAAAAAAA
>KE761787.1:42843-56447 GCA_000465285.1 Eidolon helvum
GGAGAGAAAGAGAGAGAGAGAGAGAAGGAGAGAGAGGGAGAGAGAGAGAGAGAGAGAGAGAGAGAGAGAGGAGATTAGAGAGAGTTTTCTGTTTCTGAGTGGAAGAGTAAAGGTATAATTTCTGTTCCTGACGCAGTGGCAGTATCCCATGATTTTATTGTAAGAAACATGTCACTATCTGGAGATGGAATTGAGTTTCCACTTTTTTTTTTGCTATCTGGGACATGTGATTCCTAAATGTATTTGTGATCTGCAGTGACTCCTGGGAGAGGAAACTGTGCATGTTTACTCACTGAGCCAAAGGACCATCAAACTATCTCAGCGTCCCTCTTTCAGAGGTTACAAGCAAAGGTGAGACCTGCTGGCAGTTGTTCTGGGTTCCTCCAAGCTGGAGTGGGTTGCCATGATCATGGAAGTGAAAGCCCTCAGTGGTTACGTTTAGAGGAACGATTCAACAAGTGCCCCCAAGTTCCTAGGCAGCATGGTTTGGGGGCAGAGAGTACAAGTCCTGGGTCCATTTTCTGGGACTGAATCTCTGTGTCACCACTTAGTCTCTCTGTGACCTTGAGCAGATTACTCAATTTCTCCAAGCTGTGGTTTGTCTTCAGCTGTAAAATAGTGAGAATCATGGAGTTACCGCTGAGTGTTAGAGGAGATTATCCATTTCGTGTGCGTGGTATCTAGAATATAGCTGGCTCTTAGACAACAAGGATTTGAACCGCACGAGTCGATTTCTACATGGATTTTTTTCAATTAGTACACAGTCCATCCTCCATATCCTTGGGTTTCACATTCACAGATTTAACCAACCACAGATCAAATAGCAGTATGTTTGATCTGTGGTTGGTTAAATCTGTGAACAGTTGGGAATCTATGGATGTATAGGGCTAACTGTATGCATTGTTCTACTCCATTTTATGTAAGGAAATTGAGCACCTGCAGATTTGGGTACCCATGAGGGTCCTGGAACCAATCCCCTGTGATACTAAGGGATAACTGTACATATATGTTAGCTGCTAGCATCTTGGCAAAGTTTAGGCTTGACATGAACTCTGTACAAAAGAAATTGTCATATGCCTAGTCTTTAGATGGGTACACTGAAGACCTAGGGATGTTAAGAAACATGGCATAAGATCTGAAAGTAGAATGGTCTTTCCTAATTTTATCTTTTGCAAATATCTGGCTCTGAAGGGGCCTTGAAAAGGGCCTTAGAGATTCCTTATTAATAGAATACAGAGGAAGTGATGCTGTAAGGCTACGTCATAAAAAGTAATATGGTTTCACCTGACTCTCTCTTGGTATTCTCCATCTTGGAATCTAGTCACCATGTTGCAAGGAAGCCCAGGCCTCATCTCAGGTTTTCTCAGACTTTTCAACCAAAGAACTAGAAGGCAAAAGCTTGAAATGTGGACTCTTTCTACAGGGAGGTGGGAGAGAGGGGTAGTGCAAAGATCTCACCAAGAACACATGAAGTGTCTCATTTATGTCTCATTTATTTCCTTAAAAATGAATGTGGGGTTTTCATCTGACTCCATAATAAATCTCCTTAATTAAAAAATAATTTTAAAATGATATATCGTCAAGTAAAATTGACCCTCTAAGATGTGCCCTGTTTATTCCATGGCTTTAATGAATCTTGGCATACTGGCATGTACCTCAGAGCCACATGCACCTCAATTTGAAAATCAGGATGCCCTGCACATATCCTTTTTCCTTATTCATTTATCTTCTCCAACTTCTTCCTCCTTTTCACTAGATTGCCCTTTCTTTCCCCCCTGTCAGCACCAGGAACATTGTTGAACATTGTTTAACCATGATGGCGGTGTTCAGGGATGAAGAGTTAAATCGCTGACCCCACTCAGGAGTGACATTCCTCCTCCAGCTTCATTCATTCATTCATTCATTCATTCTGGGCTTTGCATGTCAAGCATGATGCTGTGCCCTGGGCGTGCCAGAAGGAAGAAGTCACAGGAGTCCTTCCCTCACTGAGCTTCCAGCGCAAGAAGAGGGCAGACAACTATTAGTCAAGTAATTACAGTAACACCAGCAGAGAGTTATGAGATGGAAGAGCAGTGTGCAAAGGAAGCGTAAAACAGATAACTAGCATTGTCTAAGAGCCAGGGAGGGCTGCCCTGGAAAGTGCCTTTTAAACTGAGAGCTACAGGTTGAGGAGAAAGGGGAAGAAAATTCTGGGTAGAGGGAATAGTATGAACAATGGCTGTGTGAGACAGAACATGGAGCATTTAAAGAACTGAAGGAAGCTCATCCTGTCTTGATATAAAAGGCAGAGGGGCCAGAGATGAAGCTGGACACCCAGGCAGGTTGGCCCTTAGAGCCCTTCGTAAGTCAGGTTACAGAGTTTGGGCTTTATCCTGAGGCAATGAGAAGTCACCAGATGGCGTGTGTGTGTATGAGAGAGAAGAGAGAAGAGAGAAGAGAGAAGAGAGAAGAGAGAAGAGAGAAGAGAGAAGAGAGAAGAGAGAAGAGAGAAGAGAGAAGAGAGAAGAGAGAAGAGAGAAGAGGAGCGGGGGGGGGGGGGGGCTGCTCTCCCAGTAGCTGCCCCTTGAGCTCTGTGGTATAAGCTGGACACTCCTGACCAGTGGGAACATGATGAAAAAAATAAAGAGGCTGATATTTCATCATCATTGCAGGATGCAATTTAGGACAACACAGAACTAATGAGTCAGAGAACAACTGCAGATGAATCAGAAGGGATGTGTGGAAAACAAAATGGTTTGGGGCAGGAGGGTTAATATACTTTGGATGGTTCCTGCAGTGAACTGGATTACTTATTGAGCAATTGACCTTTAAGTGGCCTTTGGGGACTCCTTAGAATTTCCCAGGTTCTCCTTACCAGTCTCTGGAACCATGGCAGGCTAATGATGCCAGGTCCATAATGAACTAATTCAGACTAGAGGGTTGGTCACCCCTCTAAACCAAGGGGCTTACCCATCATCAAATGTTAAGCAGAGGAAAGGGGCAGGGGACAAAGTACAGAGAGAAGTGGATGTTGTGGGGGAGAAAGGATTTTACCTCTGCAAAGCCCGGGTGGCTGCCTGCACTGAAGCATTTGAAAAGCTCTCCAATCACCCACACAGCCACTTGCCTTAGCCTCAAATCTGGACTACCCCTTTCTCTGAGGATCCCAGAGACTGACCTTGTGGATATGTTAGCTGTAGTAGAGGGGTAGACTTCTTTAACCTAAGAGGAGTTTCCTGGTTAAACCAGTGTCAGGAATTAGTTCATCTCAATCTATTACCCCCACTCTTATGCATAAAGCAGGGCTACAATAGATTGAGATGAGGGCAGCTAAGTCTGCACTGAAGCATTTGAAAAGCTCTCCAATCACCCACACAGCCACTTGCCTTAGCCCCAAATCTGGACTACTCCTTTCTCTGAGGATCCCAGAGACTGACCTTCTGGATATGTTAGCTGTAGTAGAGGGGTAGACTTCTATAACCTAAGAAGAGTTTCCTGGCTAAACCGGTGTCAGGAATTAGTTCATCTCAATCTATTATCCCCACTCTTATGCACAAAGCAGGGCTACAGTAGATTGAGATGAGGGCAGCTAAGTTTTAAGTGAGGAAGCAAGTTAGGAAAGATCTGCAGCCTGAGGTTGTGCCAGGGGAGACTTGCCATGGGAGTCTTGAGTAATGCGGAAAGGCACTAAGGAAAGGTTCGTTCATTCAAAAAATGTTTGTTTCAAGTACAGTGGCAGATGGATGGTATTCTCCAAAAATGGCCACAGCAGTATTTTCGGTCCCACACATTCTATTCTTCCAGAACATTGCACTTCCCATCAAAAGGCAGAGTTTATTTTCCCTACCCTTGAGCCTTTGCCAGTACTTAATTAATAGAATACAGAGAAAGTGGTGCCACAAAACTAGGTCATAAAAGGCAATATGGCTTCACCTGGCTCTCTCTCAGGATGCTCCATATTAGAATCCAGTCACCATGTTGCAAGATGCCCAGGCCCAATGGAGATGCCATGTGGGGATATTGTTGCTGACAGCCCCCACTGAGATCTCGACTGATAGCTAGCATCACCTGGCAGACCTATGAGTGAGTGAGGCTTCATACACTTCTAGCGGTCAGCCTTGGAGCTGCCCCAGTGGACACTGGGTGGCACAGAGATGAACTATTCCTGCCAAGTCTTGACCGATTGCAGGTTTGTGAGAAAAATAATGTTGTTATTCTTTTGAGACACTAAGTTTTGCAAGTAATTGATTATGCAGCCATTGTAACTGAATAATGCACCCGCTACAACACCTGAGAATGACAGCTAACATTTGTAAAACACTTTAGAGTTGATGAAAGAACTCTCAGCTAGACCCCCAGAGGATCCTGTGATGCTGGGATTGTGCCATTTTCACAGAAGGGAAGACAAGGCTTGCAGTGATTAAGTGAATGGCTCAGAAGCAGTTAGGTAGTAATTAGCAAAAGAGCCAAGTGGAGTTCAAGTTTTGAACTTCTAGTTCACCTGACCGAGGTCCAGGATGAGGGCTGTGAGGATTACCCAGAAGCAGCAGACAAGAGCCTTGAGTGAAAGCATCTTCCAGATGGTGGAGGTGAGATATATCCAGCAATGACCACCCCATACTGTGTGGTACAAAGTAGCAGGTTCCCCAAGAGATGAATCCATCCATCCATCCATCCGGGGGGGGGGGGGGCCATCCATCCAACCATCCATCTATTCAAATAATAATTATTGACTGAGTCCGTCATGTATCAGACAAAAATCCATGCCATCTTGGATTTTCATTCTAATAATTATGATAAAATGAGGTTATATGGGTGAATCCTAATCCAACATGATAGATATTCTTATAAAAAGATGACATTAGGACATAGACACACAGAGGGGAAAGACCACATGAAGACACAGGGAGAAGATGGCTATCTACAAGACAAGGAGAGAGGCCTCAGGGGAAACTTGTCCTGCTGACATCTTGATCTTAGACTTCTAGCCTCCAGAACTGTGAGGAAGTATATTTTTGTTGTTTAAGCCTCCCAGTCTATTGCACTTTGTTATGGCTACCCTAGCAAACTCATACAATTGTTGTGTTGAGATAGTTTGTGGTAAATTGGTACTACCTCTTCCAGGACAATGGTGGAGGTAGCATTTGAATTGGTTTTAAAGGGTGGAGGTACTAGGTTGGGTGAGGGCAGGGCTGGGAGCATTAGCTATTTGTGTGGAGTGGGCAGTTCACAGAATTAAGGACATTGAAAACCACAATATTATATAACCCTGTTGTATAATGCTGTTAAAGTAGTGGTGGGGGTACTTAGAAATTATGCCAGCCTGTTTTAAATCTATTCCTAAGCTCTACAAATCACCTTGGCTTAGCTCATCGCTATTAAGGGGACAGGTACTTGAAAGTCTCTTCCCCCATCTATATATATATTCCGGGACAAGATAATAATAAGACTTGGGTTTTTTTGGTTTTTTTGTTTTTTGTTTTTTTGCATGCAGATCTGATTGCTGGGAGAAGGGAGATCAATTTCCTGAGAAATCCATGGCCTTCTGAGAGGAAAAACAGTCATCCCTATTCCCCTAAGTTCAAAGTAAGGTAGTCTCAACCACTGGAAGCACCTCTGAGCCAGCTTTCCCAAAAAAGTGGTTGTCTCTAAGCAATGTAGGCTGGGGAAGGAGTGAGAATTGCAAAGATTTATATTGGTGGTCACCTTGGACATCATAGTGGTGTGGGCAGGGACCTGGACCAGCAAGGACATCCCATTAACCATGGACCCATCCTCAGTAATCATGCCATTGGGCAGAGGGGACTACCAGTGATAGTGGGCTAGCCAAATTCTAGGGTTTTTCTCCTTGCTAGTTAAGATGGGGACTGGCCCTCTGGGCTGAGTAAATCCCAATGTTCTTAGAAAATTTGGGGCTGAGGTCTCAAGAGATACTGAACCCCTGTTGTTGAGACATTGGATGCTTAAGCCATCAACTGAAAAAATAAAATAAAACAAATGACTATGAGCTGTATCCATGTATGTACTTTAATTATGTGGAGCAAGACACAGTTATACACAGATCAGGGCTGGGAGGGACTGCTGGGTCCCCCAGTCCCTGAAGATCACTGTCCAGCCCCCGTTTTGTTTTTTTTTTCAGAGAACACTGAAGTTGACCTCTGGGTATCTCTCACTGGAGTGGGGATTTCTGGAGGGCAGGGTGATGTCTTATTCACATGGGCAACCCTCACAGCCCATGCGCCTAGTAAGGGCTGGGATATGCTATCCAAATGGCATTGGTCAGTTCCTCTACTCCCATCATGTTGCCTTATCTTGAAGTAGCTCCTCTCCTGCTGCCAAAGACTAAGCCCCAGGATCACCTTACAGAGTGATTCTCAGAATCTCCCAGCCAGGAATAACCTTTCCTGGACACTCACTCCCCATGGTCCAGATGGCAGGGGCCATGGTAGCGCAGGGAACAAGAAAGCCAGGTGGTTCAAATGCTGTGCATTGTGCGTGTGCGTGTGCGTGTGGGGGGGGGTGTGTGTGTGTGTGTCTTCCAGTGTTTGCTTAAATTCTTTCTTTGCCACAGCTTGATTCCTCTGTTGGCGAGTCTCTCTGTCTTCCAGACCCAGGTGAGCCCTCTGCATGTGGGAGGTGGGAGCTTCCTTGGCAAGGTTATGGCACTGGGTTTGGGTTAGGGCACTTGGCAGCGTTAGGACACTGGGAATCACCTCCACATTTCCCAGAGCTCAGGGCTTATTCAAACAAACCCTTGTCTTGCCAGGATGTAGGCAAAGAAGGAAAGAAATGGTCAGGGGGAGGGACAGACCCAAGGCGATCTGGCCCTGTGCATGACGGTTCTGGCCGTGGGCTGGCATTTATTATCTCACAGTTCTTCATTATTTTCATATGCTCTCTTTAGTGGAGTTTTGTGATTTTAACCAGTGCAGCATCAAAAGAGTGGTGAATTTCACTTACTTTTGGTAAGTCCTGCGTCATTTCCTACAGTGATCATTTTTCTCCCTCTGGGACATTACAATGTGATACTGGGGCTTCACTGGCCCCTCAGCCCCCTCCCCCACCGCTTTACTCAGCTGTCTTTCTTGCCTCTATCTGGTCTGGTTGGTACCGGAAGAAGGAGTCTATCTGGTGGGGAAGATGACATGTCTTAGCCCTGTGCCGGCTACCCTACATTTTTACGTGTACCACCTTATCAAATTCTCTAAACAGCTTACGTGATAGGGTTCTTACAGAGGAGACTGAGGGTACTAAATAACATGTCCAAGGTCACACAGGGTGGATCTGTGTCCACCTGGATCTGTTAGGTACGGGAGCCCAGATTCAAGCCAAGGTGATTTCGACTGCAGTGTCCAGATTCCTAGGCCCTTACCTCCACAGCCTGACTGGACGTCAGACATGGCATGAGGTGCCCACAGTGGGGGCCCGTCTTAGTGGGTAGTGTTGTGGGAGGGATGCAGAAGATACAGTGCTTGGGGTTTTCATCTCTAACTAAAGAGAATGAACGCCATACCCATATCTTTGCAAAATAATGCTGTGTACCTGATTTCTCTTATAACCTTTGCACTGGGCCTGGCCCAGGCCTTGCTCACCCAGTACAGATGACCTGGTTGTCGAAGCACAGGAGAGAAGAATCAGTCACCATTGTTCCCTCAACCCAGCACTTGGGGCTACCTGGGCACCCCTCTGTCTACACAGACCTTTCAGTCTCTCCCACTGCCCTTACCTCCTTTCTCTTCCATGGCCTTTCTACCTGCAACTCCTGATACTCACTTTTTTGGTGCATGCTGAGGCAGTGGTTGGGAATCCTAGACCAAGGTTGGAAGATTAGAAACCTCACAATTGCAATTTCCTCTTCCTCTTTGGAAATTGGTGTATTCTTATTGGAGCCAAGCTAGGCGATCAGTCACACCCTGTGTGTGGTTTTTCAAATGCAGGATAGGCATGTTGGAGAGACAGAGAACTTCCCTCTCAGGTCTGCTCAGAGCTATTTCTTATTCCCACCTGCTTTTGGCCCAGGTTCCAGAAGGAAGAAGGTTAAGTCCAAAGCTGACCTGGAGGAGAACAGCTGCTGGGAGCAGTGACCCTGGCCTCCTTTGCCAGTCAGGGCCTCTGCAGAGCTCAGTGGTGGCTGATTTTTGTTTAAGCAGCCATGGGGGAGTTCCGAGGGCAGGCCTGCTCTGTTGGGTGATGGGGCAACTGAGATCCAGACAGGGGAATGACTTTGCCAAGGCCACTCAGCAGACTGGAGACCACCCCTGGGCCCCGGGGTGCCTGGCTTGCCATTGGGCGCCTCACACTTTGCTGTCTGCTGAGCCCTGACCAGAGGCAGCACCCTGTGAGGAGGAAAACAGTGAAGTGGAGCCTCTTACATTCTCCTTGGCCTCAGGTCAGTCTGCCGGGCTGCATGGAGGAGTCAGGGGGTGGGTGGGACATTCTCCCAGGCTGACAGGATCTGTGTGCAAGTAACAGCCACAAATCATTTACTAAGTTAACTGGGTAATTGGGAAAAAATTAATCTAGGCCGCTTCAGCTCAGTGCCCTAGTTGGGTCAGCCCTGAAGCAAAATTCGAAATTAGGCCAAAGACTTACCTGATTTTACATCCTTGGAAACACCTACCTTAGCATTTGATGTTCTGGTAACACATTGCAGGGAGTCATCGGACAAGCAGAGCCTTGGCGCTGGCTCCTTGGGCAGGTAACTGACCTTCCCCATCTGTAAAATGAGGATATACATCTCTCTCAGAGGTAACCTGTTTATAGTAAGGTCCCCAAATTGTTGATATTTATTATCAGGACCTTCTAAGGATGAAGTGAAATAGAAGGTAGATGGAGTGCCTGATACAGCACATGGAACCCAGCACCAGCAGCCCCCCCTTCCAGCATCCTTCTTTCTGCCCTACCCTCTTTTACATCCTCAGCCTCCCACTCCATATACCTCACCTTATCTTGCCAGGTGGCTTAAATGCAGTAGCCTGTAGTACTGATCCTACCTTGGGGAGGGAACACTTTCATGGGACACTTGGAAGCTTAAAAGGCCTTCTACTTCAGAGACATAAATGACTAATCCCTGATCTCATAGGTGGGCTGGAGGGTTTCCTGTACCCCTAGATCTTACCCCAGATCTATAAAAAGTTCTACAGATAGACCAATGGGTCTTAACTGGAGGTGCTGTCCCCCACACCCCTTTGGCAACGTCTGAAGATATTTTTGGTTGTCATAAATGGAGGAGTGCTACTGGCATGTAGTAAGTAGAAACTAAGGATGCTGCTAACCATCCTACAATGCACAGGATGGCCTTCCTGCAACAAGGGTTATCTGGACCAAAATTCAATGGTGCTGAGGGTGAGAAACCCTGAGATAGACAATAAAAGGGTGTTCACGCATAGGCATTGAAACTCTGCTAGAAGCCAATACCAGGTGACATAGGTAGGGGAAGGAAGACTGAGCCTATAGTGCACTTCTACTGGGGAAAGGGTTGGGGGAGGCCGGGAGAAGTGGTGATGAAAGGAGATACCGGAACTGAATCTTTTTTTTTTTTTTTCAAGGCGAGGCAACCCTTGGTTGCAAGGACTTTGTCAGTTTACAATCCTTTATTTTTTTAAATTTTTTACGCCTAAAGCACCTGGTCTTTCTAGGTAGTCTCCCATCTAAGTACTAACCAGGCCCTACCCTGCTTAGCTTCCGAGATCAGACAGGGTCCAGCTTGTTCAGGGTAGCATGGCCATAGACTTAGAACTGAATCTTGAGTGTTATAGACTCTCCAGATAGAGAAGGCTTGGGGCATGGGTTTGGGGGTGTCCCCACTGCCGGCTTGGGCCAATACAATCAGTTTCTGGGGAAGTATTTCTTATTAATGGCAATGATTGGCTCCAAACAACCAGGCTGCTGGTTAGGATGTAAAAACTGTGCTTCGCTGGGTGACTGGCTTCCTTGGATGGCATCTCTTTGACGTCGGGGCCTTGTGGACATAGCAGAGTTAATCGATCATTGTTTGGTGTGGGTGTGACTCCCCTTGTGTGTGCTTTTGTTGTTTTTTAAAATCCACTAGAGGGCATATCAATGCTAAGATCTTCTGGCAGGTTGGACAAATGACATTTTGTGTGAGCTTAGCCCGCTAAGGCTTCTGGCCCTGGGTAGTGACGGGAAAAAGGAGGGGGTAGGTGACAGAAAATGGAGTTATTGATTTCTGCCCCTCCCTACACCCCCACCCCTGCCAAGTGATGACAGGAAGGTGATTTGTTAATTTACAGAGACAGCTAGCTGTGATTCTCCCAGTGATGACAGACACTGTTCGGGAAGTTAAGCTGGGAGAAGGACCGGGAAGGCAGGGGTGGATTCCAGGAATGGAATCTGACAATGGTGTGACCCTCTGGGAAAGGAGTGCCTTCCTCTCCACACCCCCCGACCTCTCCAGGAGTTAGCTTGCCACATGGCCTGTCCTGATGTGGTCAGGTGGCCTTCTCCCCCTGAACTGAGTAGAGAAGAGTGTGAGCCCCTGGAGGTATCCCAAGGTTCTAAGTGTAGGAACCAAGAGTGTTTCTGAAAGAAAACCCTCATTTTGCACACCCCTCCGCCCCGCCCCCCACCTTGGGTGCATACCAGCCTGAAAGCCTGGGCAGAAAGGCCCACAGAAAGGGCTGACTGACCCAGAAGTGGGCCAGGGTGAAGGTGAATGAAGTTGTGTTGTTTTATCGTCCTACCTTGATGTTAGGTAGGCTAAGGGGGTATCATCTCGGTGTGGGTGGGTGGTGGTGAAAACTGGGCATGCAGGAGGCAGTGGGGAGAGGCAGGGGCAGTGGGCCTGCCTTCAGGAGAGGGAATCATGGTTTTTATGGAGCTCGGGAGAACCAACACCCCTCTGAGGGCAATAGCTCTGGGCTGAATTAGGAACCAAACTTGCTATTTTTAGTGTGGATGATTGTCAGGTAGGGAATTAAAGGGAGAATTTGCCCTCAGGTTTGTGTTCAGGACTGATAGGTTCTTTCCTTTTTCCTACTGACACTGCCCAGAGGGATGTAAACATTGGACCATATATTTGTATATGTCCACAAGGCCCAACTGGGTCTAAAGCACACCTCAGCCACTGGCTTGCTCTGTGACCTTGGGCAAGTCACTTAACCTCTCTGAGCTTCAATTTTCTTGTCAATGTATCTCAAAGGATTGTTGTGCAGAATAAATGAGATAATACATGAAAGTACCCATCTGAGAATGTAGTTCAAAATAAGTGCCCAGTAAATGTTCGTTCCCTCCTATTAGCAATCTTGAGTCTATATAGGGGTCGCTTGGTCACCAGGAACAAGGTAAGAGACCAAACCAAGCTCAAGGATGCAAGCAGAATCAGCAACCAGCATCCAGCAAGGTTGCCTTAGGGCCTAATAATAGTACTACGGGTAGAGGTGATGGTAGATGTTTATTGAAAACCCACTATTTTACATATTTTATTTCCTTTAATTTTTGACAACTCACAAATGATAAAACTGAGTCTGAGTGGTTCAGCAATTTTCCCAAAGTCACACAGACAGGGATTTTAAGGTGTGTGTGTACCTAAAAGTCTCCCAGATCTGCTTAAAATGACAAGTGTCTACTGCTCTGTGCTGTACTGAAATGTATTGAAACCTGAGGCAAAGGGAAAGATCAATAATACCAATCCTGTCTTTATTTGTAATTTTGATATTCTGTTCATTATGGAATTTTTGCATTAATTTTGATTTTTAAAATATTGCATTCAATCCTATTTATCTCGATTGCTGAGGTTTTTGGGGGCCCCTGGAGTGAGTGCCCACTCCCCTACCCCGGTCCTGTACCACCCCTGTTTCACTTCAACACTTCTGGGTGATATGACCTGGGCATTATAACTCTCAAAGATGCAGAGCAGAGCTAGAGGTCACTGTTTTCTAAAATAAATGAAAAGCTTTTCCGTCAGTATCGAAAGAGGTCTGCCCGGTGAGTCCAGGGCCTGCGAGCTCAAGGTACAATGTACAATGTATAATGGTGGAATACGGGGCAGGAGAAGAGGTTCATTCTTCTCTGCAATCAGGCGATTGCATGAGGTGACCTCATAAAAAGTAAATATGACATGTTTACTAGCATAAATTGCTTCAATCTATGTCATCATATTCACTAGAAAAAACGTGCAGAAAAGAGAGAAACGTATGTACTATTGGTGTGAATATAAGGTAGTATGGCTTCTCTGAAGTGCAATTTGGCAGGGCCTATTAAAACTAAAAATATGTATACCCTTTGACCCACATAGTCCCCTTCCAGGTATCTATCCTAGAGAACGCTGGCCTGTGTGAACCAAGAGGCATTTCAAGCATGTCCACTACAACTGCAAAACACCCTATGTATTCATCAACAGGCAGATAATTATGTAAATTATGATGCCTACATACTACCAAGAACTACATAGCAATGAAAAGACATTAAGTTGGCCAAATGTATTGAAAACATCAAAAGTCAAAAAAGAAAAGTCAAAAAAGAAAAAAGTCAAAAAGTAAAAAAAAAAAAAAAGTAAAAAAATTCACAGGCAAAACAAAACAAAACAAAACAAAAAAAACAGGGCAGAATAATACCTGCTGTTTGGCCACTTTGTGTTTTAAGACCAAAACTATACTAAAGACCCAAAGCAAACCTGTGCTCCTTTATACATGTGTAAATGCATAGAACAGCTTGGGTGAATACAAAAAGTGGGTCAGTGTGGTTACTCCAGATAAGTAGAGTGGGAACAGTGGAAGGGGGTTAACAAGGGACTTTCCCTCTGACTCTTTGGTTATATATATCTCTATCTCTGTCTCTGGGGGGGGGTCTGTCTCTGTCTCTATCTCTGTCTCTGTCTCTGTTTCTGTCTCTACCTCTAGCTATCAAGAAGGAAATATTAATTTAGTATATCTTTTAAATAAAGATTTTATTTTTTTAGAGCAGGGGTAGGTTTACAACAAAATTGAGAAGAAGGCATAGAGATTTCCTATATACTCCCCACTCCTACATAGACATAGCCTTCTCCAGTATCAACATCCCCCACCAGAGTGGTACATTTGTTACAATGATGAACCTACATTGACACATCATAATCACCAAAGTCCACAGTTTACCTTAGGGTTCATTCTTGGTCTTGTACATTCTGTGGGTTTGGGGAAATGTATAATGACACGTATCTACGGTTGTAACATACAGAGTATTTTCGCTGCCCCAAATCCTCTGTGCTGTTTAGTCATCTCTCCTCCACCTCACCCCGTGACTACTGATCTTTTTATTGTCTCCATAGTCTTGTCTCTCCCAGAATGGCATGTAGTTGGAATCATATGGTATGTAGGCTTCTCAGATTGGCTTCTTTCACTTAGTTATATGCATTTAAGTTTCCTTCATGTCTTTTCATGGTTTGATAGTCCATTTCTTTTTAGTGCTGAATAATCCTTTATCTGGATGTACCATTTATTTATCCATTGCTTATATCTGTGTTTTAAAGGAAGAAATAGCATAATTTATTTTCTTGGAAGTCCTTTTTGGATGACAGAGTAGATGGGATAAAGGGCTACACCCTTTATGATGTACAAAAACTCAAGCAGTCTGTGGTCAGTCTGTGGTCAGTCTGTGGGAGACTCCCAGGGAGGCCATTGATTCTC
>KE761787.1:56470-79478 GCA_000465285.1 Eidolon helvum
CTTTCCCTATCTCCAGGAGCAGTAGGCCTCTTCTCACAGGAGGAAAAGGATTTATCTCTTCTGAGATTTCTAGACTGTAAATGACTTGGACGAGCTGCCTCTAAGCCTGTCACTAATTTCATCCAGGCTAGAGCCCCTGATCTTTACTCTAAAGCCCCTGATCTTTCCACTACACCTGGATCAATTTTAACCATCCTCTGCATAGCTATTTCAGAATTTTAAGCAAGAAGCCTTAATTGTGGTAACAAATAAAGCCCCAAACTCATTGGCTTAACCCATCGAGGTTTACCTCTCCCATTCCCCTAACCTCTCAATAAGAGTTGAGTGAATCTCTACATCCCATTGGTTAGAACTAGTCATGTGGCTCCAGTCTAACTGAAAGGGAATTTGGGAAAGGTAGGGGAACACATGGCTATTTAGTGAAGATTTAACATCTCTGTCACAAGGGTAGAAAAGTGAAGAATATGAATTTGACTTTTAAGTAAATGTTACCTCTGGAAAAGTAGCCAACAAAGAAGGATGTTCGGTAGCTCATGGGTTATGAGCTTGAGGACAGGGATCCTCTTGTTAATTTTTACCTGCATCTCCATTCTGTTGATGATAACAATGACATATCCTGGCAGAGTCTTTACTTAATGTTAGCCAAATTGAGCTCCTATCCTTATTCAAAGCTTTATTGCAACTTCTCTCTGGAAATTTCCTTTTCATCCAGTTCAGATTAAACAAGGAGATAAATTACATTTTTTTCTTCTCTTTTTGTTTCCTGTACCTCTAAACTAGATCTCTGAGCAGACATCGAAGTAAGACAAACTGGCAATATCGGCCAAGACAAAGTGACTAAAGGCACAAATGAGTAATATAAATGAAGAATGAGACATCACTATAGATATATAGAGATTCAAAAGATAATAAGAAAACACTTTTACTTTATCTCAATACATTTCTTTGAAGTCTCATCTGTTTTGTTGTTGTTGTTGTTGTTGTTATTGTTGTCATTGTTGATTTTAACCCAAAGAGTCTTTATCCAGCTTGAATGATCATTTTATTCTTTATCAGATGTGACCTGTGACCATTTCTTAAAAAAGAAATTAATTACATTGTTAAAAGAAGATATTATTAAATTTAAAATGAATATATTGCAGTTCCCAAAGAAGTATAGGGACTTGATTATTTGGCGTGTCATTGAAACATGGCCTTCTTGGGGTTCAAGTTTGAAAGATGAACCTGTTCTTGAAGGCTTAAAGACCCATAGGTTTGCTTAAAATATTTCTAATCTCCATTCATCTTTGATTATACCTTGAACAACCGAGATTTAACCCACCCTGTTTCCTAACCTAATAACATGGATTCTTAAAAGGTAGAAAAACAATTGAAGAGGGACTTCAGATCCAAGAACAGATAATTCTGAAGAAATAATTTAGAAATATCACTATTCCAAAGATGGGAAGACTTGTGGTAAAATCTGGGCCCTGATGAATATATGTGCTATCTTCCTTTAAAAATGCCTTTAATATGGAAAAAGACCATCAGGCTCTCCTTCCCTCACAGTTTCAAGGCTGTGACAGCCCCACAGCTGCTGTCCCTGTCTGCACTCCATCTTCTGATGCTCCTACTAGATTAATAATCTTAAAACTCCCCCCTCATTATGCCACTCTTGGAGGAAAAACCCTTGGAAGTTCCCTATTGTCTAACAATTAAAGTTCAAACGTCTCAGCTTAGCTTTCAAAGCCTGCAAAGATGGTTCCACCCTACCTGGCCAATTTTATTTTCTTCTGCTTCCCAACACACACCCTCTTCTCCAGGCATGTCTGTCTCCTCCACATCCCATAAACATGCCATACTTGTTTTGTTGTCTCTAAGCATTTATTCATCTTACTTCTCAAGCCTAGAATGCAGCCTCAGGTCCACATCATAGGAATATTTGATTTAACACAATGAATAAATTCCGGTTTTTCATTTAAAATCTATGTGCATGTGTATAAAGCAAACTTATATTCCATAGTTCTGGATGTTACAGCTTCAGAAGTTTGTCTTGATTTGTGATTGGTCTTTGTTTGGCTATGATGCCAAGCCTTAGTTTTGTATTTTTCTGCCTCTTAGTTGTTGCCAGTCTATAAACCAACACCTAAATCCATCCAAAAAATTCTTTTAATAAAAATATCATCTTTGATGGAAAGTGAAGAAGTACTCTTGCATTTTTAAAATTTGTTGTTAGACTTTAGGTTATTGCCAATTGAGTTTTCTTAAAATGGGGCCTACGTGTATGTGTCAAACAACTCCTTTCTAATTTGGAATTCCAGGGTGATATATACCAAAGCCATCTTTCAGGTTTTATGTCATCATATCCTCAGAGTTTTTTCTTCTCCCTTAACTCCTATTGTATAGGCTTAAGCTTTAGCCAACTCATACATACCTAGTATACATTGCGGGGCTGGCCAGGTGAATTTATTTAGGTATTTATTTTGTTTTGTTTTGATATCAAATACTATGTGACTGAACATTTTGGGACTGACAATTAGCCCTTGGACTAAGACCTCTTGGCTCTTAAAAAAAAAAGTCATCTTGTCCTCCTAGGACATTGTAGTAGGTGTGGAGAAGAGCAGTCTGGTGGTACAGGATGTTCTAACATGCTGTGTAGATGACTCTTGGGAACAGTTCAGAGATACTCAGATTTCTGGATTGGTTCCCTCAGAACAAGTTCCAGAATATTCTGGGGATGGGAGCTATAAGAAGAGGAAAGAAAATAAAAGTGATACACTCTTCATGATAGCAGTGGCCTCAAGATAACTGTCTTGTGACTCAGCAGAAAATGTAATTAGACTGATAAAGTACAGCTTCTCACTGATTCCAATGGTAAAGGGGAGTGTGGCAAATTCCATTTTCCGAAAATAGTTGCATCTCCCATCCCACATGCTTGTCCTGTAATGTGACTGACACTTCTCCCATCAAGAGTCACAGTCCGTGTTCTTGTGTTCCCTCCTCTTGAGTCTAGGAGCATTGTGGCTATAGTAGAAGTGATGGTATATGACTTTCAAGGCTTTTTTTTTTTTTGGGAGGCTCATTCTTGGAATCTAGGCACCATGATGTGAGGAAGCTCAAGCAGCCACATGGAGAGGCCACGTGTAGGTGTTTCTGCTGACAGACACTACTGAGTTCCCAGCCTATGGCCTGCCTCGACTACCAGACATTTGAGTGAGTGAGATTTAAGATGATCCTAGCTCCCAGCCATTAAGTCAGCTTCAGTATAAATCTTCCCAGCTGAGGCCCTCCACATAATGGAGCAGAGTCAGGCACTGCACTGCGCCCATTTAAAATGTCTGATTAAGAGAATCCATGGGTATAAAAAAATGATTGAATTTTTTTATACCACTAAGCTTTCTTACATAGCAATGGTAACTGGAACAGAGAGCTACTTCTCCAAGGTGAACAGAAAAAATATTTGGGGCAAGCAAACTCTCCAAGGTATGTGACCAGTAGATACACTGATACCTGGATTCTTGGAGCACTTTAAATTGTCTAGGTCTTACCTTTATGACCTGGAAACCTAGGGGTCAAATGAAAATAAAAGAAAACTAGAGGGCCCTATGACTCTCACCTTTTGGCCTAGAGAGGGAGGAGTCAGATGAGGCTGCAGCTTCAGTGACTTCCCTCATGAGCAAGGGCCAGTGAGAGTGTTCTGGCTTCAGGACCCCAGTACATTTCAGGCTGTAGGCCTTATAAACTATTATATCTATTACTAATTGCACCTGACTCTACATTTGGGGTAGAGTCAAAGAGTCTTGCAGGGCTCTTTCTCTATTGCTAGGATAGCCAAGGGAGTAAAACCTTGCTAAATATGTAAAATTTTACTTGGCACTTGTGATTCTTTCTGGAAAATTCTAAGTAGCTAATATAGTGACAGAAGGGAAAAATGGCCTCAACTCATTCATGTGGTGCTGATTTGACTGTCACTATCTATGCCTCTTTTAGGCTGGGCACTTCCCTGTGTAGGAATGACTGAGGGTTCTGCAGGTTGAGGGTGGGTGTGGGGTGCCAAAAAAGCCGGTGCACTTAGTTTCCATTGCCCTCCCTCAACTACTTCTGAATACCTTAACTTGGAGTGATGCTGGGTGAATTGTCATAAAATTAAATTCCCCCAAATAAGTTGTCACTTGGGGAAAAGTGCACCAGTCTTCGAGATCAGCTCAGGTACTATTTCTGTCTCCCAGGTAACTTTTCCTGAGTCCTCCCTCTTTCCATCCCCTGCCCTTGCCCCCTTTCCTCTTGTCTGTGTTGCCCGTTGACTTAACTGTCTTACCTAGCGGACTTGACTGTGTTACTTAGTAGACTGTGAGCACCTTAGGGTGCTTTATTTAATCTTTACAACTCCAGTGCATACTCCAATGCAAAATAATTGTCAGCGTTTGATGTATATCTTTCAGAATTTTTCTCCCTATGCATTTTCCTTCCTTCTTTTATTTCTCTTCCTTCCGTCTTTTTTTTTTTTTTGCATAAATGCAATCATAGTGACTATACAATTATGCATTTTGCTTTTTTCTTACCATGATTTCAGATGTATTTTCCCTTTTGTAACATAATTTTAAAACTTAGAGATACCAATAATTACTATAATTATTTTGGCTGTGGGCCAGACATGTCAGGAGCTCCACACACAGTCTCTCATCTAATCTTTTCAGTTTGCAAGTGGGTTGTCATTTGCTCCATTTTACAGATTGACAAACTGAGACTCATGGAGCTTAACCAGCTTGTCAACAATAACCAACTGATGGAGACTAGATTGGTGCCTCTGATTTAAATATTCATATTCCTCCTATTTTACTATGTATCTTCCCACCATTTTTAGTGACTTCACAATACTTACTCTTTTGTGTGGATGGGTCATAATTTGATTACTCATTTTCCTATTTTTGGTTATTTAGGATATTTACTAATTTTAGATATTATAAACAATGAGGCACCGAACATCATTGTGCTAACAGACTTTCCCTCTATTTTTGGATTATCACCTTGGAGCACAGTCCCAGAAGTGGAATTACTGGGTTAAAGGGTAGGATTGTGTTTATGGCTTTAGATTCTCCTTGCCAAATGGCTTTCCCAGAGGACCATGTTTAGTGTTAAAGGCTCTCTTTATAGGCCCTGGGGAGTCTCTTCGCTTCTCCAGGATGTCAGATTGCCCTCTAACCACTAGAGGGTGTGAAAGGATGTTGCTCAAGAGACAAGAGCCTGGCCCCCTCTAGGAAATCCCCCAAATTTGCTTTGAAAGCCTTCAGAGTTGCCTGGGAAGGGGAGAGGGGATGCTTAATTAGTTAGAAGCTCCATGAAATAACAGACTGACTTTCTTGGATTTACATTGAAGGCAGGATGGTTTATGATCTGGACTCCAGAGCAGTAAACAGTGCCACAAAGGCCTAAGGTTTGAGGTTAGCCATGCCATGTCCTGCTCAGGAACCTTGGGTGACTGACCCTCTCCTGCATGTCTCTGTCTATGGACTTTGAGGATCAAATCTCAGTGTCAATTAGACTGGCAGCAACTAACTGACAGAGGAGAGAGTGTGTCCTGCTCATCTTTTTAATGTCACGACAGGCAGCAGTTAATCTGAGCCCAGTAAATGGTGGCTGAATTAATAGCTAAAATGAGACCAGAATCAAGTGTGGACATGGGGAGGCTGGCACAGAGAGTGGCACTGGCTCCCAGCCTCCGCAGATGTTTTATTGAAGGAGAGGTGTTGGTTGCTTATCTCTAAGATGTTGAAAATGGGAGGATACTTAGAGATCCTCTTGTCTGCATTTCTTGTCCACAGTGAGGATATAAAGACGATTGTGAGAAGGTCCTGCCTTCAAGGAGCTTACAGTTTGTGCAGGGAGATGAGACATCTATATTAAACTCTAAACAAAGGGTGTGTGTGGTGGGGCTAAGGAAGGTATGGGAAATTGGGGAAACTGACTCACCTCAGATGTTCCCAGAGAAGTTCTTAAAATGTATTCCTTGGAACATTAGTTCATTTGGATGTTTCATAGCTGTTAACTAAAAAATAGTTTGGTGGTTACATCAATCAGCTATTGCTACACTTATGCTAAGTAACAAACCAATCCCAAACTCAGTTGCTAACAATAACATGTATTTTTCTTACTTTTTTTTTTCTTTGCTGACAAACCTGTAGGGTAGCTGGGGTGCCTCTGCTTCATAAGTCTCTTATTTTTCTGGGATCAGAAAGCTATCGGGGCATGTTCTCCTTATGATAATGGAAGAACAAGGGAGAAAACTTACCTCCATAAGCACATTTCAGGCCTGTTCCTCCATTAAGACAACTAACATCATATTGGCTAGATCAAGTCACATGGCTGAGCCCAGTGTTAATGAGGCAAGGAAATACATTCCACCTCTAGTGGCAAGAAATGCAAAATCACAGCAAAGAGTGTGGATGCAGGGAGGGGTGAAAAATTGTATCCGCAGTGATCATATTAATTTAGGAAACCCTAAATTTCTTTATTGCAGGACTTCTCAGAGCCTATGTAGATGATTTAACCTAAAGCTTTTACTTTAGAAGAAGAAAACTGAAGCCTAGAGAGGAAAGTAACTTGACCAGGATGTACATGCACTTAGTAGCAGCCCTGCGGTGAGGCCCCAGACCTTTTGACCATCAGGCTAGGGCTCCTTCCCTGACTGCACACTGCTAATGTGTCTTGGCTGCACTGGGCCAGGCAGACTAGAGGAGACTGATGTACGCAGAAGAGCTTGGCAGCTGCACATACAGGAGGCTGAAGCAGAAACAAGGCTCTGAGTGGAGTCAGAGAACCCCAGTCAGTCCTAGTCTTGAGGAAAACCATCAAGTGAACCAAATTTAGGGCATATATACTATGGAGTCAGATTGTCTGTTGGGGTAACATTGGGCAAGTTATTGAATAATTTCTCTATGCTTCAGTTTCCTCATTTGTAAAATAGTAGGTAGACATACCTACCTCATAGGGTAGTTGAGTTAATACTTATGAAGTCCATAGAAAAGGACCAGAATATAAGTGCTCAGTGCAGGTTATTTATTATTATTATTATTATTTAGCCTAACTTTTCTACCAAAAATTTCACCATTTCTGAGTTTTCCCATGTAAACAGTCCATTCTTGATATTAGTTAGTTACAGCTAGTCTCCACTAAGATGCATCAGGATAACAAGTATTATTTAATATTAAAAAGAGGGACAGTGAAAAAGTTCAAGATCCAAAGGAGTGATGGGAGTAAAGTTATATTTTTGAAATGAGAATCTTGTCTGAAGCCATATCAAACCTCACTCCCTGATTGACGACCATCTATCTCTTTAGATATTTGGGTAGAAATAGGTTGAGTTTGACTAGGATGAGTAATTCCACTAAATCTGTGGTTCTAAACCTAGGAGCAGATTAGAATCACCAGGAAGGATGTAAAACAACAACAAAACCCTGATGCCTGATCCCACCCTAGACCAATCAAATCTGAATCTCTGGGATGAGGTTTAGGTATTGGTAGGATTTTAAAGCTCTGTGGGTGATTCGAACATGCAGCCAGATTTGCCAGCCACTGACCTAAGGCTTTAGATGGTCCCACTGAGACTTTGGAGCCAGACACAAGTGAGTGTGCATCCAAACCCTGCCATTTATTAGTTGTATGACATTGAGCAAATGACTTAGTCTCTCTGAGCCTCAGTTTCCCTCCCTATAAAATGGGAATAATAAAATAATAATTATTATTTTGCTGAGATTTTAAAGAAGGCGATGAAAACTTATGTAGTCAATGCACATGAAACTAGTGTAAAATAATATTGAATGTCAACTGTAATTGAAAAAAAAAAGAAAACCTCTGTAGTTGGCATAAAGAAAGGGCTCTTTAAGTATTTGTTAATCAAATAAATGACAGTCAGTAAGAGCAGGGTTGGTGATATCTAATCCCAGGCTGGGGCCATCTGCCTTCCTTCTTGTTTGTGGTTGCTGACTCCTGTGTTCTCAGGCCTAAATCTTTAGCAAGAAGGACTGATACCTGAGGGGAGGCTTGCTAGAGGGTTACTCGATCTATTCATTGATCATAAGCATCAGGTCTGGGGGAGAGCAAGGGCTGAAACCCAGCCTTCCTTCTGACCATCATGTCTTATGCCCACAGAGCTGGGCCAGCCTGGGGGAGCCAGCTTTCTAATCATTCCTCCCACAGGGTGTACCTTATCCTAGGTCACACAGCAGTGCCCTGCCTGCTCCCTTTTAGTCTAGGGGCAAAGATGCCCGTAAGCTCTCATCCTGTCTGCCATGCCAACTTGCCATTTTACCCCTGACCATGGCTGCCAGTAGCCCATTGGGTGAAAAGCAGGGATGCAGTGAGCAAGGACGGGATAGCTATTTTGAACAAAGGTGTCAGGCAATGTCTAAGTGGTGGTCTAGTAGGTTCCTCCAGATGGCAAGAGGCCTGGATTCTGGCTAGGTTCATGCTTAGCATGTCACAGTAACCATGTGTTTGTTCTGAAGAGTTTATTAATAACTCAGGATATTTGATGAAACAACTAGGTTTCTTTGATCTCATAGCCTCCCATTCAAAGGTAGACTGCAGGGAAATGACCATCGGGATAAAAACTTTAAATTATTGTTATCTCAGGAGTTAAGAAACCTTTTTAAAAAACCCTCCTGCTACCTGCAACACTTGCCCACTCTATCTTCTGCTTAGCGCCACCAGTCTAGAAGATTTCGTAGGTTGGAGTCTTTGTAGTTTGTGTTATAGAAACAATAGGTCGGCTGAAATGTATTCTGAGATATTGATATGTCCCACTGGGGGGTGTGGCTCAGAAGAGAAGCCTGGTGTGACTCATGTAATCCTCTGGACCAGTGTGAGGTAGGTGTTGTCATGTCCCTTCTTCAGATGAAACAGCCAAGGCTCAGAGACAAGACTTAGTAACAGCTAGAGGAGGCAGTGTCTAGGTTCTAGTTCAGGCCTTTTGAATTTGGTCCATGATCTTTTCATTTTTATAGGAACAAAAAAAGTAATTAGTGTTAGCAAATGAATTTTAAAAAACACAACAAGTAGAATTTGAATTTTCAAAGTGCAGTTTCCCATTGAGAGTGAGTGAAAATTATTTGAGAGCAAAAAGTCAGAATGTATTTCTTATAAGCCAGGTTGACAATACTTCTTTTGCACGAGAGTAAAATGGGTACCTACCTTACTAAGTTGTATAACGAGAGAAAGATTCGAAAATGCTCTGCAAATCAAAAGGACATGCAAGTGTTTGTTACTTAGATCAGAGATACTTAAACTAGGGTTCATGGACCCTTGGGAAACCCATGGATGAGTAATTCACCATGTGAACCACTTATATTTCCAAGCAGAATTTTGCATGTGTGTACATATTCGATTTTCTCAAGGGAGAGAGTGCATAGCTTTCATCAGATTCTCAAAGATGTGTGTGACTCAAAAATGATTAAAAACCACTACTCCAGCCCAACCCTTATGTCATTTGCTAGTGAGAAGAACAAAGTAATAATTTCAGAATCCAAAATTCCACCTACACTCTCTACAAGTATCTTTCCATGTCATAGAAACCCAAGGCAAGAGGTAAAAGAAAAATTTCCAGGGAAAAGAAGATTAAGTAAAGATCCCCTTTTCCCAGTGGTCATGGGCCTTGGACTCACCCTGAGGTTCACATACCCAGCTGGAGAGAGAGAGATTTCTCTTTTTCATGAAGGTATCGCTGCTTGAGCAGATGGCAGAAACTCCATCCCTTTCAAAGTGATGAAGTGAGATTGCTCAGACAAATGCTTTCAAAGTCTTGAACCTGTGAGGTTTTGCTCGGAGTTCAGGAAATAACAGAATATAAATCTGCCTGAATCATCTCAGCTCACGCGAATTCAATGCTGGGCCACAGTGGCTCCGGCAACACCTTGTTCTTTTTGTTTAATAACTTTTGATGCTGTGGATTAAGACGAATTAGGCTATTTAGGGCAAAGAGGGGAATATTAATATACAAAATTGTTAAATGTCAAATAGAATCCCTTAATAATGTGTGTATTTAAGATGAGTATGCAGGCACTTTGAAAACACTTCTAGAACTGGCTCAAACATTTGAGAAATCCATTTTGCAAGTTCAAACAAATAATCCTCCACCAATTATGCTGTACCTGTGGGAGTCTGATGGGTAATTCTGCACAGCCTCAGTCCGGAGCGAGGGCCCATTCTCTTATTGTCAGTAGCATTGGTACACCTAATTCTTCCCCCCAACCAGCTGAATGCTTAAATCGCACAGTTCAGTGTACAACTTGCAACCAAGAGTTGATGTTCATATTTCCCCCAAATCAGTTATCTAAAGTAGTTGATTTTGCTTGTTTTAAAGGTCACTGTGTGGTGGGAGATCTGGGCAGTTCCCACTCTGATGGTCCCTACATTTTGGTCTTATAAATGCTTGCAGATAATTGTCTGAGATTTGGAATAATTTGGGGGAGGAGAGGTGGAAATGGAGGGGGGTCATATTAAAAGTTGAAAATAGTAATTAGAATGTAGTGATTTATTCCATATCATATCATATTATAATATTCTGACAAATGTAAGCTGAAAACATGACCATTCATTTATTGATTCAAAAATAATATATTTTCATCATAAAGCTAAAGACAGGCATATATACAATCATCTATGATTCAGTGTAGAGCCTGATAACTCTCTGAGTAATGAAAGAGACAGTAATGAAAGACTATGGA
Source organism: Eidolon helvum (assembly GCA_000465285.1). Lineage (NCBI taxonomy): Eukaryota > Metazoa > Chordata > Mammalia > Chiroptera > Pteropodidae > Eidolon > Eidolon helvum. The sequence goes on from KE761787.1 coordinate 67,171, forward strand.
ACACAGAGGGGAAGATCCAGTGTCTTATGGTGACAATAGGAGTGGGTAGCCAGGGAAGGCACCTTGGAGGCAATACCATTTGAACTGAACTGTGATAAAGGCATAAGGTTGAAAAGTAGCTTAATTCCCATCGTATAGTAGATGTTGGTTATATGTAATAATCTCATTATAAGAACAACAGAACTACATTAAAAACCATTTAGAAAATGGAGGAAAGAAGAAGTATCTCACAGTTCCATACCACCAACCTAAGTTGACATTTTGCTACATTTTTTGCCAATCTTTTCCCCTGGGGACAGCTTTGTGATAGCTATTGTGGTCATGCCATATGTTTTTGTATTAAGCATACATTCCTGTGTACATTGTTAAAAGTGAATCATTAATTAGAAGCATTTTTCCATGTTCTCACAAGAATGGGCAGATTTAAACTAGGTAGAGATGGGGAATGCACATTCTTAGAGAAGGAGAGAATGAAGGCAAAGTTCCAGTAGTGGAAAGTGACATGTGGGCAGGATGTCCACTGTGGCTGCATCTTGGATCTTATGAGAGGTCTGGAATGCTCTACCAAGGAGCTGGAGTTTTATCGTGTGAGTGATGGAGAGCTGTTGGAGGTTCTGGATAAGATGGTGACATGATTAGAGTTTGACCCTTCCTAGGGCTGGCTTTGGAAATTCTGGAATTTCCCTGGGGAACTTGAGAATTTCAGAGGGCTTCTTATGGAGGTGAGTGAACAATCTGACATTCAATATATACAACAAAATCATTAACTAGCATCTAAATGAAAACGTTAATGTATTTGTAAGTACTGCTCAGTATTAGTTGAAATAGGACAGGCCTGCTGATCATGACTTGTTTAGAAGCTTCACACCTGATCATTGGATCTCAACGATCCATCAGAATCTAACCCCTTGATCTTCTAGTTTGTGGATGGCAAATAAGCTTCACCATATCTAATATCTCCAGTTGTTGGCTGCAAATGTCTCAGAAAGTATGTTGAGAAGGACTCTGAGGGCATGTCTGGACTTAGCAGAAAAGAGTGTGGGAGTGAGAAGCATCAGCCTGTGTGTCATAAAGTTGCCATCTTATTCTCTCTTAAGTGTTCATTTTAAATGTCTTATATTTAATTTTAGGGTGGCCCAAATTAATATAGTGAAGCCAAACCAAATTAGGTTCAAGGAAAGAAGTTAGTATCTGCATAAAGTACTTGATCGATTGATCTATATCCATTTGTCTATCTGTCCATCCGTCCGTCCATCCATCCACCCATCCATCCACTTATTTAACAAACCTTTATTCTATATCTACAATAGGTCAGGCAGTGTGCTAAGTTCTGGGGATAGAGAAATAATTCTTGTTTCCAAAATTCAGAATCTAGTAAGCAAGCAACTGAAGAGATGGGTAAATATAGTACAGTGTGTTCCAAGGTAGGCCAAACATCTGAACACAGTACCATGGCACAGGTAGGACCTATTGACCCCAACTGGGGCAGGCAAGATAGTGGAGACAAAGGTGGGGCTGTGGTTTACTCATTAAGCTCAGACCTCCATGAGGACAGGGGTCAAGTATCTTATTCATCGTTGCATACCCAGTACCTAGCAGAATACTTGGCACATAGTAGATGATCGGTATATTTTTGTTGAATGAATGAGATGTACAAGGAGTAGAAGGAACTCCCCAAAGTCATCTAGTCCATCCACCTGCCTCTGGGCTGAGCCACACCTAAACCACCCCAAGTGCTATTTCGGGTGTGGTTATTCTTAGCTGGCCTCTCTGACAGCTGGAAAGAGTCACAGAAGCGGCCTCTCCTCTGAGGCTTTAGTGCTAGAGGCCACATTCAGGAGATCTGTTTGATTGAAATAAGAGCTGGGAAGAGACAGAGAGGGCAAGTGGGTCCCAAGCCTGAAGCTTGGCTAAAGGTGACTCAAAGTGCGCAGTCTCTTCTTCCTGAGAAATCGGGAGGTGGAACTGAAAAGCTCATCTTCAGGGGAGGCTTGGAGACTTGGTAGTTGAGGCTTCTGAGGGCCTAGGGCATTATTGGGCTCTAGCCTGGGACCTACCAAGAGGGAGGAGAAATTTTCAAGGGCTTCATCAGAGTTCCCTACAGGCAGTCTCCATTAGGGCAGAGGTCTCCTGAGACATGCAGATTCTCCTCCTTCCATGTCCACTTACTCTCTCTACTCCCTGCCCCCATCCCCGCCAAGTACAGTGAAAGAGGAGTTTGAGGCTGCAGCTCCTTAAGGAGATCTTTTCTTCCAGGACCTGTTTTTTCCAGGGTATTTCACAGTGGCCGGGAGTGTCGGGGCCTAACACAGTCAGGCTGTACCAGGAGCCAGAGCCTAGAGCATTCTAATCTCATGGGGAGATAGGAAGAAATGATTAGTGCGCAGTGAATGGCCCTGCTGTGAGCATTCTGAGCTGGACTAGCCCTGGGGCAAAATCAAGGGCAAGTTCTAATCTCATTTTCAGGTAGGGGAAGGGTAGAGAAGTGACTTTCTGGGGCAGTCTCTTGAAAAACAGGCATAAGCAGGGAACAATGGCACCATTCCTTTCTGACCTATTCAACCTGGTGCTTGATACGAAATGAGTGTGTGTGTGTGTGTGGGGGGGGGGGGGGGGGGGGGGGGGGGGGGGGGAGAGAGAGAGAGAGACTGAGACTAAGTATAACCTTGTGAACCCTCTTAGGAGGCTAATGCTTGTTCCTAAATCCCCCTTGCATAGGGATGGATTTGCCCCCTTTTTTTTCTTATAAAAACCTGTGTTTTCTAAATGCAATACAAAAAGTGGCTCAGTGGAGCCACCCTTGAGCTTCAGGGTCCCCTAATGGCTACAATATCCCCATCCTCTGCTCCCCTCTGCCCCACCCCCTGCCACTCAAAACTCTTTAACAATCAAAGTCACAGAACAAGACCCAGAGACTCTTTCTGACCCTGGGAGAGTAGGAGACAGAGGGGTGAGACCATTGGCTGAAGGCCCACAGCCTGAAAGGGTAGAAGTGAAGAGACATTAGGCACTGGGTCTGCAAACATTACTGCAAACATCAGAATTGCTCCGTGACCTGTAGACACTGCGATAAGAACGGGACACTGTTACTGCCTCCGAGGACCTTCCAACACTCTACTCACCTCATGCCTACTTGCAGAAGGTCTTTAAAGGCAGTCAGATGCACCTGCTTTAGTGATGATGGCACGAACATTAAGTACTTTCTTTACTATGAGCCTGACTATGCACACACAGTAAAACTCTCCAAGGTCAGCATTTGTGAAGGCCTAAGATGTTCCTCTCCAAACCCACTCTTATCAGAACTAGTCACAGAAGCAGCTTAAAATTGTTGCCGTTGTCCTTTCTTTGCTCTGGAAACGGCACTGGACATATCTGGACTTTGCCACTTGCTGTCTCAGAGACTGTGGGAAGAGCATGCATCCTCTTTGGACTCAGGTCCCCTCTTGCTATTAGGTTGAAGCGTATGAAATTGCTATTAAAATTAATTTTAAAGATGACCTAAAATAAAGTGACCTTTGACACTTTAGATTCCTTAAGTAATGCTAATTTCCTCCTTAAGTAATGCTAATTTCCTAATTTCCTAACAGACTCTGCCATCTGTTAGGTGAGTTTACCATCTCTCGCCACTTATCTGTCCGTACACCTTGGCTCGGCTGCACAGCAGACCCTTGAGATGCACCTACTGTCATAGCAGCTTTAAGGCAAGTTCCACTCCTGGATTAGTGGCCTTATTCTGTTTTCTGGAACCAAAATGCTCTTATACTCCTCTGCTAGAGGACTTTTTATTCTTTAATGCCAGCTCCACGTTAACTGCCTTTAGGTACTTTCTTGGGCTGTCTCCTCCAGAAATAATTTCTCTTTCCATCATGCTCCAAGAGCCCTTCTTATATATATTTTTTGTAACATTTTTTATTACTTTAAACGTAAACATGCTCATTGTAGACTATTTGGAGATGGAAAAAAAATATAAAGAGGGAAGTAAGAATTATGTTCAAGCCACCATCATCCGGTGTCAACATTTGACACAAATCCTTTCAGTCTTTTTAGATGCATATATTAAATGTATTTTCTAGACTGCCATAGTTCTTTATAGTAGATTGTATTTTTAATAGACCTTAATTTTTAGAATAGCTTTAGGTTCACAGCAAAACTGAATAGAAGGTACAGAGATTTCCCATACACCCCCTGCCCCCATGCGTGCAAAGTTTCCCCCTTTATCAATATCCTGCACCAGAGTGGTACAGTTGTTACATCTGATGAACCTACACTGACACATCATAATCGCCCAAAGTCCATAGTTTACATTAGTGTTCACTCTTGGTGGTGTCCGTTCTGTGGGTTTGGACGAATGTATAATGACACGTACCCACCATTATAATATCATGCAGGGTATTTTCACTGCTCTGAAATCCTCTGTGCTGTACCTGTTTATCTCTGCCCACTTCCCTGCCCGGCAACTACTGATCTTTTTATTGTCTCCATAGTGTAGCCTTTCTGGAATCATACAGTATGCAGCCTTCATAGATTGCCTTCTTTCACTTAGTAATATGCATTTAAGTTTCCTTATTATGTCCTTTCATGGCAGTAGATTGTATTTTTGGCCCTAATTCCTTCTCTTTTCTTGTGCCTACATCCTTTGTCACAATCCTCCCACTACTGGGGGTGGAGTATATTTCTCCTCCCCCTTAACTTCATGTTTGGCTATGTGACTTGCCTTGACCAATGGATTTCTACTGTTTATTTACTCTGTTAATGTAGAATAACTTTATTATAATATTTATTTGAGTGAATTATAATGATCTGCTTTTACTGGCTGATTCCCAGATTGAGATTATCCAGAGGATATGGAGTGGATCTTTTTCATCTTTTTTTCCCTTAGAAACTTTGGCAAAGAGCAGATGTTCAATAGGAATGTGAGATAACTATATTAGTTATCTATGCAAGTATAATAAATTACCCTTAAACTTAGTGGTCAAAGCAACACACATTTATTGTCTCAGTTTCTGTGGAGCAGAATCTGGGTGTGGCTTAGCTACAGTTGAGACTAGAGTCACCTCAAGCCTCTCCAGGGGATGGGTCTGCTTCCAGTCTCACTCAGGCGGTTGTTGGCAGGATTCAGTTCCTCACTGGCTAATGGCCAGAGACTGCCCTTTTTCACAGGGCAGTTCACAATATGGAAGCTGGCTTCCATAAGAGTGAGCGAACAAGTGAGCAAAACAGAGTGAATAAGATGAAAGTCAGACTCTTTTGTAACCTAATCTTGGAAGGGACATCCAGATTCTACTCAGTGAAGAAAGTCACTGGGTCCAGTCAACATTCAAGGGGAGGGAAGTAGACAAGGACATAAATTCTAGGAGGTGGGGACCCTTGAGAGCCTGTGGTAGGGCTGCTTACCACACTCACAGAGGACAGAGTCAGTTTATGTAACTTTGTGGAACCCTGGCATATACCTTACTGTTTAATTCTTTGACAGTGATAAAGAGAAATGAGAGCAGAATTAACCACTTTGGATCATTCACATACTAGATGCCTGGATTATGAAGAGTTGACACACACTAAACAGTGACTTCCACAACACAATGAATTAGGTCAGCAGTCTGTGTATACATAATTTTATGTTAGTGTGGATTTAGGATATAGAGTAAAATATGTTAGCTTTCATCAAGTTCTCTTAGGGTTCTCTGACCTCCAACAAATGACACTATCCTTGAGAGTTGTAATAAATGGTGGGGCAGAGAAGGGCAGAGGAAGGACGTGTGTCAAGATTCTAAGTGCAAATGCAGAATCAGCCTACAGAAAGCTGAGCACTCACTGGGACATTTCTCTCAAGTGGTTCGGTTTTATGTCAGGGGAACTTCATGTCCCACCTGACCCAGCCTGGTCAGTTTATCTCTGAGAGACAGGAGGTATTGGTTGGAATATTCCAGAAAAGAAACATGTGCTGCATCAAGGAGCTTGAATGAATTAGAAAATATTTGAAAGGTGTTGAGTGTGCCTATATCCTTGAGGCAGGAGCAGGGGATAGGGCCTAGAAGTTCAGGACAAAGGGTAAGCAGAAAATGCTACCGGATGTACCTTGGGCACATGGCCAGTCTCTTCCCACACTTAGTGCTGGGGAGAGAACTTTGAGTCGACTCAGGTAGATTGAGATTTGGCTCTTGACTGGGTGCTTTCTAGCTAAAGAAGAGGTGACCTTGCACAATATTTAACTCACACAGCTAATGAGAGATAATTTACTTGTTTAAACTTCTACTTGTTCAAAGAGGATTCAAGGCAGTGTTTGGAGAATAAAATGTTTTAAACATAAGAAAGTCTACCACAGGGCCCAGCATTTTACCCACAATTTCAACCATCTATTCACTCATTCATCTATTACCCTGCCCATCTATCACTCTTCACTATCCTTTTATCTATCCACTTAACCATTCTCCATCAATTCATTCATCTATCATCTACTCACTTACCCATCTACATGTTTATCCACCCAGACATATGTTAATTCATCCAACCATTCATCTACCCATCTACCCATTCATCTATACATCCATCCATTCATCCTTTCATCCATTCATCCATCCAGACAGCCATCTATAATATTTATTAAACACCAACAGTATATCAGGCACTCTACTGACTGCCTTGGTTGCCTTAGGCTCTGGGGGAACAAGATAGCTATTGTCCTTGTTCTCACGAAGCTTATAGTCAATTAAAAGCAAAATCGACGTTTTTTTTCTTTCTTACTTTTTCCTGTCCCTCCTTCCCTCTCATCTACTCTCCATCGTATTTTCTCTCCCTCCCTTCTTTCTTCTTCAGGTCTTGTTTTGGGGAAGAACTGACTCCACCATGAATTCAAGGGAAAAAGCCAAAGTCATGCCACCATGTTTCCTGTAGAGAGAACTTTAGCCTTGGTGGAGAGTACAATGCTTAGTTGCCCCAGTGAGCCCCACACTATAGAAATTAAGTACTTGTTTGAGCCATTGTGAGAGGCTAGAAGGGGTCCCTAAGACCCAAAACCAAGTCTCTCTATGTATTGCCCTCCGGGATTGGCTTGACCCATAGGCGGTCAGGTAAATGCCTTTTCCCAAGACCACCTTCCCATCCACTCTTTGTTGCCTGGAAGGCCGCCAAGTGAGGTGTGTTTCTTGAGTTTAAGGTTTTGATTCCCATGAAAATAAAAATCTCTTTGAGAGGGTCACAGTTTTAACTGATACCAGTTAATTTACATGTGGGTTGAATGAGTATCACTTCTTTTTGCAATGGAATTATATCAACAGCTATTCATTAATCCTGCTTGAGATCATATTGATGGTGGTAGCTGCCAGCAGCAATGTCATTTTTGGAGAGAGGTCTGGATCAGGAATCAGGAGATGCTGATGATGGTTCCTTCTGGGCTACTTATGGGCTACTGGACCTTGTCCGGGCAGCTCCGACTCTGGACTTCTGGAACTAGATATCTAAGGTGGCTCTCAGTCCTCTGTTGTGGGTACTGAAAGGAGTCACTGAGGGCTGGCTTCATGGGCATGTGACCTGAGCAGTTGCACAAGGGCCCTAAGTTGGTTAATGCTCAAATAATTTTTGAACAAAACACCCACATTTTAATTTTGTGCTGTGCTAGCGAATCACACAGTGGTCTCAGTGCAGAGGAAGGACTGAGGAAAGGGGACCCCAGGACAAACCATGCTCATTGTAGAAGCTTGCCTCCAGCTGCTGCTGCTCCCCATCCTTCACAGCACGGCTCAGGACTTGGCTCCTTGCAAAGCCACTTCTGGATAAGCCCACCTGTCCACATTACTCAACTCCTTCTGGGCAAGTCTGTGGACAACAGGCTCTGCTTGGTATGTCTTCTGCTTGTTGCTGGTGCTCAGGAAAGAGCTGGATGGTTTCAGGGTGTGTACTCACTTCCCTGCTTGTACTTCTTGAGGGGCCTCTCCTTTCAACTCATGCCCCTCTGTATGATGGGGAAAAAAATGGCTTTGAAATCACATGGTCCTGGTTTTGAGTTCTGACTTCACTTCTTATAAGCTGTGTGATGAAGGGAAGATGCCCTATGAGTTTATAGGGGCTCAGGGTGCCTGCCTCCCACCCTCCTTCCTGGGTGGCTATGAGGGCGGATATCAAATGGAAGGCACTCAACACATAGTAGGCACCAAATCAATGAAAGGGTCTTCTGGACTCTCAAAGCCTTGCTTCCTCCCCTACAAAGTGAAGTAATCATCCTTACCTCTAGGTGGTCAGGCACAGGGCACTGAGATACATTATCAACTAAAAATACCCACATCCCCAGTAATACTCCACTCCTGGAGACTGAGAGCTGCACCCAGAGGGAGTCCTGTCTGCAGAGCAGGCATCTCCAGGGGATCCTGCCTCTTGAGTTTCCAGCCTCTATTGAGCCCTTTAGAGTTTGAATTACGTTTCCATTGGCAGAGTCTAGTTCTCTCTTTCAAAGAGAAAATTGAGAGAGAGAGAGAGAGAGAGAGAGAGAGTGAGAGAGAGAGAGGGAGAGGAAGACAGAGAGAGAGGAAGAGAGAAGAGAGGGGTTGAGGAGTGTGGAAAAAACCAAGAGGCCTTCCGGAGTTTCTTTGACTTTGAATGACTCTGTGGAGACCAGGGGGGATGCATGCAAATAAGAAACACATGCATGAGGCTTTCCTCCCAGCACAGGAGGCTTTGGAATGAAGGTACCAAGTGCTTAACATGCTGTCCTAAGACTGGCCAGGCTTGGGCTGGGGAGGATGACATGGAGATGGAGCCTGTACCTGTGGCCTCTTTTCCTACTCTGGGTGAAATGCGAGAAGATGGGAGCAGTGGCTGGTTCTATGGCTCTACTCTTGATTTCTGGAAGGTTTTGAAACCTTGAGACCTCTTGGATCAAGAGACTAGGGGAAGCTTTATGGGAGTGTGGACTAGCTGACGGCACCAGGCAGTGGAAAGGGCATGAAGCTTTAAAGTCAGGCAGACTTGAAATAGCATCCTGGCTATGCCTCTCACTAGTTGTGTGACTTTGGGTAAGTTACTTGAGTTCTTTGTGCCTTAATTTTCTCATCCCAAATGTAAGAATCATTATCACTATCCCAACAAGATTCTGTGAAGACTAAACCAAATTTTGCATTGGTCCATTTATTTAATGATGGATTGATTAGGTCCCATATACTTCTTTTCTTTCCAGAAAAGACATGACAACCCCTCTGAAAGAGATGCAGTACATTAAAGAAATAATGGCAAAAAGAAAATAAGAGTTGGACAGAAATATGAATGTAGGACAGTGTTAATACAAGAACCTGTATAGCATGGAGTCTTGTTCGATTATTAAAATTGCTTAGTACATTTGTCTCTGAGCTTCCAGTTGGCCAAAATAGAGCAGAAAACATCATTTATAAGATTTATGTTGTCTATTGAAAAAATAATTTCTTGTCTACGGCCATGCCACCCCCCCCCCCCCCCCCGTCTGATCTCAGAAGCTAAGTGGGATTGAGCCTGGTTCATACTTGGATGGGAGACCACTTAGGAAGACCAGATGCTGTACCCCCCCCCCCTAATAATAATAAAGAAAAAAAGTGGTTTTTCAGGAGAGCAGCTCTTCTTGGCACAGAGACCATAGTCATTTTTCCCAGAGATCCTCTTAAAAGGTTATAGATTGGAAATACATGGACAATGGCTCTTTGTTGTATTAGCCTGTCATGGAAAGCATGGGGGAGAATACAGTCCATCTGCCTTGGGTCTCAACACACAGTAGGTGCTCTTTCCGAGGGGCTATACATAGTGTTTGGGAGAGAGTGTCTCATTGCAGGAAGACTGGTGATCTAGTGACACTTTTATCCCACTTCCTGTTACCTGTGGCTTGATTTGACCTCCCGCAAACTCAACCTGCCCCTCTCTCCCTGCCAGTCTGAAGTCTTTGTGGGGGTACCTCTCGGTGCCTCTGAGATAGGGGATGATTCAAACTCACTGGGCTGCTCTCAGGAAGCCTGAGCCCTGCTTCTGGAACTCAGCATGCTTGGCTCAGTGACTTTCCATTTCTCTGGGTTGTGTCCCAGGGGAGGAAACATGTGGCCATTCTCTAATAACTTAAGCATAGCTCCCTCCCGCTTTCCTCTCTTTGTCTTTCCTTCCTGGGCTAGTGAAAGGCAGAGTGAATGAAAGTTTCCCTTCTGATGGGAAAACTCACTCTGGCTCTGTAATGAGCTAGAATAATTGATTTTCGATGAAAACCAAGGCTGTGGAATTGACGCGTAGTGTCAAAACAGTCCAGATCACTTTGGTACCAATTCATTGTCGCTGGAGGAGAGCCGATAGGCGGGAGCCTGGTGAGAAAGGAGCAGTCTTGAGTGGAAACGTGAAAAGATTTGATTGTGCTCAAGCTCCCTGCCATGGCACCGCCCTGTTGGGATCTGATTTCAGTGCTCCAGATCGAAGGTGCTGGCTGATATTTGTTTTCTCCCCTTTCTCATGAAAGTAGAAATAACTTGGCAATGACCCCATTGCAGCTACTATTTGAACATGGATATTAATTTAATCTGGAGTTCTGTTACTCTTTAAATATTTAAGGGTTTGGCTGAGGCCTTCGTATACTTAGGATGCAATAGGCAGTGAAAAATGGAACTGGAACATTTCTACTGGTTTCAGAAAGAAGAAGGATTCTTTGCCTCCTTTTCCCCACCCATCCCCTCACTTTCATGCCCTCATCTTCTGACTGCAGCTTTTGATAAGAATGAAGTTATTTTGACATTTATGGACAGATGTCATGGGGTAGAGGAGAAAGAGAATATATGTTATAATCACACAGACCGAAGGAGGATGTTCAAATCCTCCCTCCTTCCCCATGAGCTGTACAAATCTGGGTAAGTGTTTAAGAGCTCCACCTTCTCATCTGTAATAAGTTTCTTGAAAAACCAGAGAAGACAAAGGGGTCAGGCTCCACCCTGTTGTCCAGAGAGAGGGCACAGAGAAGAGGAGTGCTTGAGCCATTCTGTGGGCCATATGCCACCATTTAATTCTCCTGTTTCCTCCCTCCAATGACTCAAGGAGGTAGGGGGGTGTATTTTTATTTGAAAGGTGAGGAAAATCTCAGATCTATTGAGCTACTTGTCCTAGGTCACACAGTGACTCAGAGCCCAGCTCCCATCTCATGGCCTCCATATTTCAAGTTCTTTTGACTTGACTAAGATGCCACTCACTTCTGATGGTGACAGAAGAAGGGCGGGGGGCCTTTCTCCCTATCTCCACTCAGAAGCTTCTCCTTGGGACTCTCATGGTTTCTTTGTTGGCTTAGTTCTCAGATATTTACTAAGCATCTACTTTGTGCCACACACTGTGGGAGTTAAAAAGGAGCAAGGCAGAGCCTTAAGAAGTTGACATTTACTTAGAAAAACAGACAAATACTTACATAATTTTCCAAAAAGAAGTAAAAAGAGATGCTTGAGAAGGAGTGTTGCTTCTCTTCTTTCCCTTAGCTGTAATGGCATTGCCAAGCACATGGATGGGCCTAGGCACAAAGTACATGTGCAGTAGATGTCATCTGACTGAATACAATCTCTCTACCCCATGGTCATTCCCCAAATGCCAGAAATCCCATTTTGCTTTTCCTGGATTTAAGATGCCATGTCTTTAGTACAGTCAACCCTTGGCTTGATAGTCCAAGAGCCTTGCTCCAAATAAAAGCCTTAGCTGTGTGAGCCAGCGGAGGTGGATTCAGCCTAGGTCACAATAAGAACAATCAAGGCTAGGAGCCATTGAAGCTGATACAGAGCTAAGATGTGTCTGCACAGTCATTTAAGAATTTTGACGACTAATGAAGTGGGTATTTTTACTGTGCCAATCTGCAGATGAGGAAACCGAGGCACAGTGAGGTTGCCAGTCTACATCTCCAGGCATACAAGGCAGAGGGAAGGCTGATGTTAGGCCAGGCCCAAGGGAGAATCTGACCATGACATGAGTCCACCAGAGGCCTGGGTGGGAGGGTGCCTTGAGTAGCTTCAGGAAGGAGGGTAGGAGCAGGGCATTGCCCAGTGTTCCTGGGGCTAGATCTGGCACACCTCTCCCTCCAAGAGCCCCATGCCTGCCTGCCCTTCTCACGTCCCCTCTGGCATGCACAAGTAAGGGTCTCAGAGTGTAGCTGCTGAGACAAGGCAGGCTCTGAGGAGCCCTCCCTGGCTAAACAGACACTTCTTGGGCCAAGGAGCAGCCTGAGAATTTCTGGCGAGTTAATGGCCTCAGAGTGGTATTTCTACTCTGCTGAGAAGAGCAGTCTTCATCTCCGCTTTCTCTATCTCCTCTTCTGGTGATTCTTCCACCTACCCATCCTCCTCTTT
>KE761790.1:0-37818 GCA_000465285.1 Eidolon helvum
TTTTGGATTCCTCATAAAAGTGGGTCACATAGCATCTGTCTTTCTGTGTCTGGCTTATTTCACTTAGCCTAATGTCCTCCAGGTCCATCTATGTTGTCACAAATGGCAGGGGTTCCTCTTTTCTCTGAAGGCTAATATGCCACCGTACGTACTGACCACATTGTCTATATGCATCGGTGGACATGTATGTTGTTTCTATACCTTGGCTACTGTGAATAATGCTGCAGTGAATCTGGGAACATAGATATCTCTTCGAAATCCTGACTTAGATCCCTCTGGATATAGACATACACCCAGAAATGGGATTGTTGGATCAAATGGTAATTCTATTTCTAAGCTTTGAGGAACTTCCATACTATTTCCATAGCAGCTGCACCAATTTAAATTCCCACCAACAGTGCACAAAGGTTCCCTTTTCTCCGCATTCTCACTAACACTTATCTTTTTTCTTTTTTCTTTTTTCTTTTTTTTTTGATGATAGCCATCTTGACGAGCATGAGGTGATATCTCCCTGTGATGTTGGTTTACAGTTCCCTGATCACTAGGGATGTTGAGCACATTTTCATATATGGCCACTTGAATGTCTTCCTTTGGAAGAATGTCTATTTGGGTCCTCTGTCCATTTTTAAATCAGGTTATCTGTTTTGCTATTTAGTTATAGGAGTTCCTTATATGTGTTTGATATTAACTCCTTATCAGATATATGGTATGCAAATATTTTCTCCCATTCCATAGGTTGCCTTTTCATTTTGTTGACTGCTTCCTTCGCTGTGAAGAAGCTTTTTAGTTTGATGTAATCCACTTGTTTGTTTATCCCTGTTTGTTTTCTTCTATGTGTTTTACAATTTCAGGTTTTAACATTTAAGTCTTTAATCCTCTTTGATGATTTTCATCTGTTGTGTGAGATGAGGCTGCGATTTCATTCTTTTGCTTGTGGGCATCCAGTTTTCATCATCGTGTTGAAGAGACCATCCCTTCCCCATTGTGTGCTCTGGACATCCTTGCTGAAGATCAGCAGACCTCATGTGGGTGGATTTATTTCCAAGCTCTCTATTTTGTTCCATTGGTTCATATGTCTGTTTTCACGCCAGCACCACACAGTTTTGATTATTGTGGCTTTGTAATGTATTTTAAAATTATGAAGTATGATATCTCCACATTTGTTCTTCTTGCCCACAATGGTTTTGGATATTTGAGGTCTTTTGTGGTTCCAAGTGAATTTTACGAGTTTTTTTATATTTCTGTAAAAAATGCCATCGAGATTTTAATAGGGATTGCACTGAACGTGTAGCTTCAGTTGGTTTAGACATTTTAACAATATTAATTTTCTGATCCATGAACATAAGATATCCTCCCATTATGTGTGTTCTTTAATCTGTAGCTGTTTTATCTCAGTTATACCTTAATAAAGTAACTTAAAAAAAAGAATATCTCATGTATTTGTAAAGCATATAGGGGTAATAGGAAATGGATGACAGAGACTCGCTGGGAAGATCTTAGATGTGATGGCTACATTCATTATCTTGATTATGGTGATAGTTTCACAGGTGTATACATATGTCAAATCTTATCAAATTATGTATTTTAAACATCTAGAATGCCTCAATAAATCATTTTTAAGAAAGAAAAAATAGTATAAAAATCAGTATCTAAAGGCAACTAAAGACAACTTTTTTCTAGAACATTCATGTTCCCACTAAGCTTTTCCTCATCATTTCCCTTGATAACAGCCTCATCTCACTTTCCACAAACAATGTAATTTATTGTTCCTTCACCTCTGTTGACAATGCCCTTTGAAATGCTGCCTCATTGTTCGTAGGCTGAATTCGTAATTCTGATCACTTTGGTAACTGCTCATGAGGGTATGTAACTCTTTTAATAAATTATGAAATCATTAAGGCCATTCTTTTTTTGTTTGTTTTGGTTCTCCTCAGAACCCAGACTTCCAAAAAGTCACCAAGGAATTCTTGGGAAATATTTGTGGAATCTTCAAATTTTATAATTCCTGTCTTAATAGATAAATAACTTATGAAGGTGTAGGATTTATTGTTACAATATAATGATATTTATCTTCTTATTCAATTAAATTTTAAAATGATTCCACAGAGTCTAGTAAAATATTATTAGAAAGGGTTATATAAAATCCAGTGTCAATCAGGCATTGTATTTCAGTTGCAGCTTTAAAGACAAGGCTTGAAATTTTATGGAAGGAAATCAAACACACAGGGGCACATATGAATAATACAAAACAGATAGTTAATATACTTTTTTGAATTTCTATTATAAACATATATTACTTGATTTCTCATGTATTAGTTGTGACAGATACAAAATTTATTTCAAATGCTTGAGATAGTTCAATTTTTCAGCCATTTGTTTCTCCTCTACTCTTCAATAAAATATTATTTTAAAAAGTCATACTAGCCGAACATTGGGTCATAGATATCACAAACTATTTCTCTGAAAGGACATTTTCCTAATAATTATTCTTCTGCCATGTGAAATGCATCTCGCTGCAATTGATCGAGGATTTATCGATTAGAATTTCCAGGCAAACTGACGTTCATTCATTTTAGTCAAAGACAAAATGGGAACCTATGTCAAGTCACTGGAGGATTTTCCTCTCATAAATATCCTATTTTTAAATGTGAGTATGCATATCTACTTTCATTTAGGCTTCCTGAATATTAATAAACCCCAGTGTCTAAGGTATGCACGATGGGGATTTTTCACACATAGGATAGAGTCAGAGAGAAATTCATTGTTTCTTTTCCAGTTAAATCTCTTGCCCTCTGAATACTTTTTCTTTTCTTCACAATTTTTTTTTTTACGTAAAATTGAAATTTCTGGCAAAGTCAAGCAACAGCATAATCCTTAGAGAAAGGACAACAAAGTCTGTATGCTTCCTTTAAAAATGCTGTTTTAAATACAACAGCATTGCAAGCAAGTTTCATTAAATGAAATGCTGATACTATTTGATATTGTGTGGTTTATGTACATAGATGCACATGTATGTATGTGTCACAGTAACATTGTTAAAAAAGATGGGGCAAAGAATCATTCTATTATTATTTAAACATAGTCTATATCAAATGGGCATATGAAAAATTAAAAAATCAAAATCCAGGGAAATTACGTGAATTTAAAAGGCAACAATTTAGAACCATGTGGTTATTTTCATTTGTTTTCATCAATTTTTCCCTACTGCTTTTCAAACACATTTCAAATATTATTAAAAAAGTAATATAATTCCAAATAATATAAATATAAGACTTTATTCTTCTGCACAATATATCTACTATGTTCGTGTCTTTTCTTTTAAAAAGTAAAACACATTTACCTTCATTCTACATGTCCTTAAAATTAGAGAAAAATAAATAAAAGTTGAAGTGAAATCGCTACCACCTTGGTAGATGGGATGGAAAGGCTTTGTTTTCAGTACATAAGGCAAAAAGACCCAGTAACAAACAAATCCCAGCTCATGAACACAACTCTCACTTCAGTGGAGGGACTGGTCCAAACCGACCCTGATGTAAATTCTTCCTCCAGGAGGTATCATTTTAACAGGGATGACGTCCTGGGGTTTGGTGGGGTGGATGATAGAGTAGGAATTAGTGGAGGTGATTTTTGTCCCAGGAATTCAGGGTGCCATTGAGGAGTCCCAGCATACCTGCTTTGGGGCTGTTTCCTTGGCCCAGGCTGCCACCTGCACATGGGAGCAGCTCTCACAGGTCTTGCTTGAAAAGCACTGATGACATCGGTTTGCTGCTTTTTCTCATCTACTCTTCTTTGGTGTTTGTAGAACTACAGGGGAAGTTTTATTCTATTTTATGTATAAGAAAACTGACTCTCAGAAGTTAGGTGTCATATGCAAGAATCGAGTCGCTGAATGCTTGTGCCAGGACTTTAAACCAAATCACATTATCCCAGTTTAATTTTCTTTCCACCATATTGTATCCATTGTGGCAAATTTAGTAAGCACATCAAGGGTGGCAGGTAATTGAAAAACATTATGTTGATCCTCAAGACAATCCTGAAGTTCAATTTTATAACGTCTATTTTTCAGATGCAAAAATATAGCTGAGGTAAAATGAGATGATTTACTCATGCAATTAGTCAGAAGATACGCATGTGTCCGTGGGGTTGCAAGGGCCATACTGCAGCAAATGTTCACTGGAGAATTAGGATTTTATAAAATTGCAAATTGTGGAACCCTGTAAGCAACTCGAATTCTTTAATTAAACCTATATTCTGAACAGAGCCAAACACACACTTAAGGGGGGAACAGAAATTTACATGAACATATAAAATATTAATGTAATAATTACTAACTAGATTAACAAGTTGAAACTTTGTTTATTACTTCATATGCGACATAAAATTTTATTAAAACAAAAATAATTAATATTTAATAGGTAAGGAAATGCATCACTCTATTACTCAAGATTTTTTTCCAGTAAAATGGATATTTAAAAAATTAAGCTGTGAATGAATGTTAAGTTATCAAGTCAATTGCAAGAACTTTAAAGTATACTACTCATTGATTAATACATTATTTCTAAAAAGTAAAAAAACGAAAGGCAGGAAAATAAAAACAATTAAACCAAAAAAGAAAGAAAACATAATTAAGGCTAAAATACTTTTTGGCCACTGGTTGAGGCCATTGTTCTCTGGTAAAACTTGCGAGCTGAGTTTATAATTTTTTTTCCTCCAAATTTCTTGAATTATTTCATTTGATCTTTTATAGATATATATGTGTATACGCAAGTATTATTATCTACATGCTTATCCTAGTTGTGAATGTGAGTGTGTGTATCTAAACACCCTCTATTCTCCAACGGAGGGACTGTCTATACCACACAGAGAAAGACAGAAAAATAATTCATTATTCTGTTAAACTAGCTTTTGAAATTTTTTTCTATTGAATCTATTATTATTTCTTTTACCAAACATTAATTTTTGGTCCATCAAATCTTCACTGAGTCAATCCTTGACTAAACATTCATCCTCAAATAAACCATTCTAAAATCTACAGCAGACAAAAATCAAGATATGGTAAGAAAGAATTTAAAGGATCTGGGTGGGAAAGCGGCGGGAAGCATTGGAGGTTTCAAGGATGAGAGGGACGAGGTCAGATCTGGATTTGAGAATGATACCTGGGGATGGAATACTCATTAAAGGGAGCTGCCGGGAAGGCTGGTCATGAGGCTGGTCCTTTGGGAGTCCAAGCCAGGACTCAAAACCATAGTGAATTATTCTGTAAGTGTTACTCAGAGTTCTGTTACTTCTAAATTGTACGACAGGAAAAGTATCTGCTTTAATCTCTAATCCAGACAAATCGTACTTCCAGAATATTGTCGTGTGCCTTAAATCAAAACAAATGAGAAGCTAATTTATTTCTATTGCGTTATGGTCCAACTTTTATGCCGAGTTAAGACCTTCCAAATTTATTTCGCCTGAGAATAAAAATGGTGTTCAAACAGAAATTTTAAAAAAAGGCAGCTGGCATAACCATTACTCCCTTCAACTCGCAATAATATGATTCTTGTTTACATAGTGTGCATGGAGAACTGAACCCCCCTGGTTTTCTCGAGTTATTGAAACTCTTTTGAAATCCAACGAGCTGGATTAAAATTGTTGAAAGCCTCAGCGTCTGGGGAGTTTGCATACTGTAGCCTGGAGACTTTGCTTGTCAGATGTCTCAACTACAGTGAAAGGTAACACTAGCGTGACGAAAATGGTACTTGTTGATGTTTGCAATACCCCTGGGACTGATGGTGAATGCAAACATGCCACACGATTCCCTACCCATGTGTCTGCAACATCGATGATTTCAGGAAACTAGGCAGTTTTTCAGTGTAATTTTTTTCTAAAGTTCTAACTAACCACATAACTAATGAAAAGTATTGAGAAAATGTTGTGGTACTTTTACCTTACAGAAATTAATATGACAAGCTTGCTTGTAGAATGTATTTTCTTATTATTTAATAGGAGTAAACAATTTATCTAATGTCATATTAAACTTGTGATAGTCTTCAAATGCAATTTGTAAACTTTATCTATCTATCTATCTATCTATCTATCTAATTATCGATAGATATATAGATATATAATTCTACTACATAGTCATTTTCAAATAAAATATATCTTTATAAAGCTCTTAGCTTCATCACTGAGTCCAACACTTGTAGGGAGAGTTACCTGAATTGAACAGATATACTTGAAAATCATAAATATCTCAGAGCCAATATGAAGATCAGAAAAACCAAAGCCCTCACGAAGTGGCCACTGGGTAGTGCTCAGCTTTCTTGGAGCATTCTAGCCTTAATGGAGACTTTCTATTTTTCTTGCTGTTTTTATTCATGGCTCAAGGCAACTAAGACACTCCTGCTAACAACACAGTATGGCAGGGGGGCCTCAAGCACAATTCCCTGCCAGTCAACGTCCCCTGCTGGGGCTTCTGAAATGTCTGCCACCGCCTCTGTCATTGTTCACGGTTTCCCTTTGCAGTTGACTATATCTTATAGGCCTCTTGCTTTCACACAAAGAGAACAACTTATAGATTCATTGCTCCTAAAATTCTCTCTATGGCTCCAGTGCTTCAGCTATCAAATCTCTTTGATAGTTAGTACACAGAAGATACGCATAAAAGATGGAACTTTTAGAAAGAGGCAGAGAATTGTTTATAGATGAGAAACCCGTTCCGATGCAAAGATCTGGAGCCTTATTAGATATGAAACATCATAGTTGAGAATGGAGATAAACTCTTGAAACACAGAGTTCTTATTTAGAAATGGCATGTAAATTCGGTATTTAATATTTTCTGATATTTCCTATTTTGTTTTATTATAATTATAAAATGGAATGTAATGAATTTATTTTCTCCAATCCATAAAAGCACCCAACTCCCCTCCTCTTAGCCCAGCATCCCATACAAACATCATCACTTTATTATGCCATTGTCTTAGTCTGTTTGGGCGGCTGTAACCAAATACTGGAGACTGGGTGGCTGAAGCTGTAAACATTTATTCCTCACAGTTCTAGAGCCTGGGAAGTCCAAGATCAAGGCTCCTGCAGAGTCAAAATCTGGTAGGAACCAGCTTCCTGGTTCATGGACAGCCAACTTCCACATGTAGGAGGGTGAGACATCGCTCTGGGCTCCCGCTGACAGGGCCCTAACCCCACCCTATGCAACTAAATACGAACAGCCTCATGCTGGAAACAATCTATGGGTCCATCGGTAAGTAGATGGATAAATAAATAGTGGGGCATTCGTACCATGTAATGCTACTCGACAATACTGCAAAGGAATGAACTATTGATATACATACACACAACGACATGGATAAATCTGAAAATAATTGTGTTGAGTCAAAGAAGCTAGATAAAAAAAACATTTATGATTCGTCTCCATCAAATTCTAGATAATGTAAATTTACATTTAGTGACAGAAAGCCATTCGGTGGTTGCCTGGGAATAAAAGGGAACGACAGGGGTGGAATGAGAGCGATATATGTTTATTATTTGGATTGTGGTGTCAAAACTTTGCAAAATGTACACTGTAAACACACACAGTGCACTTTATGTCGATTATACCTCAGTAAAGCTCTTACATATTTTTAAAAAGAGACGCGTGTTGCTCGTGGCTACCGTGCTGGAGAGGGCAGCTCTGGAAGTTTGACCTCCCTTTCGAATCCCACTCTCACCATCCTAGGACAGATTTTTTCATCTTTTATACAAACAGGATTTTGCCAGGTCACCTTCATTATTCTATCTGCTTCCGGAAATGCCTTCCTATACAACCTAACCTCCTAAAATACTGCTTCTAGCATGTCATTCCAATCGCCATAACCTTCAACGTTTGCTTTGGTTTATAGATTCTTACACAACTGGGAGTATTAGTGCCACAAAAATTCTTAATAATATTGTAATATCCTCATTTTATAGACAGGGAAATTGAGGTGCAGAAAGACTGTGACTTAACCTTAATGTTACCCAGAAAATCGATGGTAAACACATCCCTGGTGACCAGGTCTCTGGGCTCTTTCTTCAATTTTTTTTTTTTTTTAAACCATACATCTTCCATTATCCTTTTTCTCACTTCTCTCTAATTCCTCTTGCAAAGCTGGCTCGTTCCTACCTGCCCAACCTTTTTATCCTTGCTCGCAAACATTCAGCTCTGTCGCGTGTGTGTGTGTGTGTGTGTGCTCTTTCTTCAATTTTTTTTTTTTTTTTTAAACCATACATCTTCCATTATCCTTCTTCTCACTTCCCTCTAATTCCTCTTGCAAAGCTGGCTCGTTCCTACCTGCCCAAGCTTTTTATCCTTGCTCGCAAACATTCAGCTCTGTCGTGTGTGCGTGTGTGTGTGTGTGTGTGTGTGTGCGTGCGTGTGTGTGTGCGTGCGTGTGTGCGTGCGTGTGTGTGTGTGCGCGCGCGCGTGTGTGTGTGTGTGTGTGTGCGTGTGCGTGCACGTGCGCCGTCAGCATCGTCTCCAGCCCTGGCTCTTTCGTGACTGTCCCGATCACACGTGGAAACCCACTTCCATGCGATTTACGTCCAGTACACTGTGTGTTGCATCCCTTCTCTAAACTTCATTCTCTTTTCTCCCTTATCTGCTCAGTTTTTGCATTCTGCAATTGTCTCACTGCCAGCCAGGGTCACTTATTACTAGTTTCCCCAACAACCTGTTCTTTCCTTCTGTCGTAATACTAGGGCCGTAGTCCAGTACTTGGCTGTCCAGCTGTGCTTGAGCATCCAACTTCCTTCGTAGTTAGGTGTGACTACATGACTATGTCCTCGCCTGTAAAATGGGTTGCAATGTGTCACCTCCTTGATGGAGCCTTCAGATGATAATGTGTCTCACAAACACTTTTTCCTTCTTTCTATCTGGAATCTGCATATATCAGCCTAGCTTTAGCCTTGGTAATAATGATGATGCTCTAGAGAATGGCAAAGAATATGTAAAGAACTTCTGTTCCTAAAAAAACACATGAAACAGCGGTCCACCTTCTTAAAATTCTCTGACAGCATCAAACTTCTTTTTCTATAGGGCACTGCACTCTTTGCCATTAGCCTCATGGTGTCTTACTCCACCTTATTGATACCAGGCCCGAAGCCCTTCGCCAGGGCCCCTTGGCTCTGTTCTCTGCCCGAACCAAACCGTACGCAGCCTGACGGCAGATGAGCAGCCTCATTTCCTCCAGGGAGTGAAACTGGAAAGCAGACTTGCTGCCCCAAACTTGAGAAGGGCCTTTGACAAACACGTGTCAATAAACTTGTGTGCCCGCTGACATCCCACCATAGAACTGTGGTGGGTAAGAGGTTTGCACTGGAATTCCTGAAATTCTTCCCCTAGCTGGGTGGTATTAGTCCAATTACCTAACCTTCTTGGAGTACTGTCCTGTGAGATGAAATAATGCCGGCATAGACGAGTTATGAGGATTTGATACTTGTTAAGAAGGATGTTAAACTGACCTTTCCTATTGGCTTAGAGTTTTAACCCATGCCCCTATGTAGATGACAATGGGTGTTAAATGCCACACATTCAAAGGAGAGAAGCTGGACACATGTTGGCAGGACACTCTAAAATGTCAGCTGTTCTTGCATAAGTATCAGCGCAAGGAGAGTGAACCACGGTCAAGAGGGTTCACTGTGAACTTCAGCCAGGGTAGATCCACCTTGAAATGGCGCTGCCCAAAAGGCGTGACTGAAGGGGTTATGTGTATGTACAAGATGCTTATTTTCTGAGCATGATGTTTCACTATGTTTTTTTCCTTTTCTTCAATGTCTCTTTATAGAGAAACTTTCTCCCCCTTTTCCCCATATATTCTAGGCAATAGGATACAACGAGATCACTTCCAAGTGTCTGCACAATTGAGTGTTAGGTTAATATTTAACTTCTAAGTTAAAATTACCTAGTCGAATTCGATTGGCATTTGATTTTAAGACTAAACAAAAGAAAACTTTACCAGACCTCTACTTTTTAAACGATGCTGATTCCTAACATAGGAAGGAAGTTTACATTTGGTTCCGGACCCAACGACCGTCACACAGCAGCAGAAATCTGACACTCAAGCTAGAGGTTACACATTTAGGTGAATATGTGTTTTATCTTTTCTTTAAACATTAATCCATCACTTTCTTTTTTCTACTCTTATGTTTTTGATAAATGCAAAAAATGAGCCAATTTTTAAAAGATAAATGGTTGTTAACTTCAAAGAGAAAAAGCACTTGAAGTTTGGGATCATTTTGAAATGTGTCTGTTATGCCATTCAGAGTACAGGCACTTAGGCTGGTTCAATAAGAGGTCGTTGACTCAATGGTCTGTAAAATTTCATCAACTTTCACCTCATGCTAACGCTAATATCTTACCAAGATTATTCACGTAACAAGCCACGTGCATGATTTCAAGTCTCACATTTTAGTTCTGAGCCAAGTAACGGAACTTTATGAATCAAATCTCATCACTAGCATAACTGTAAATATGAGATCTAAAATGAAAATTTTAATCTCATTAATTTTAGAGATCATGATGTACACTGTAAGGTATAGCTTTAATTAATCAAACTATTGTGGACAATATGAAAACACTCTGTACTCCAACTGCACAAAGATTATAGAGAAGAAAATGCCAGATGAAGTTCATATTGCTTATTCACACATTTTTTGAAACTAAATATCATTTATTTTAAAGTGAAAGAGAAGAGAAACTAACATTTCAAGAATTCCCAGTAGTTTTTATAAACTTTTTTTTCAAGACTCATAATAATCTTACAAGCAACTTTTTATCACCTCCATTTCATAGATAAGAAATCTAAGTCTCATGGGTTAAATTATTTGCCCAAATCAGGCTGGTAAAAAATGATTTATTAAGATAAATAAGTTTTTTTTTAAACCAGGCTCCAAGTAGTATGCATGGTTTTTCCACTATTATGTATTCTTGAAATTAAAGAGATATAAATGGGAATAAAGTTATAATCATAAATTCAGAATTAATCACTATATCTACAGCCAAAGGAAAATGGAACCCGAGAAACGATTTGTTGGGACAACAGAGACTGAGGCTGACGAAGCACGGCTGAAACAACACAGATGCCACAGGGGCTCTGTGGAGAAGGCACTGAGGAGCAAAGAGGAATCCCTGAGAAAAGGAAGATCGGAAACCCAATGGCCTTCAGTCCGCAGCAGGTCTGTACTTGATGGTCGTTTAGCATCATCGCGGACTCTCCCATCCCCATGAGGGGGCTGAGTGTATATTACTAACATCCCCAAACCTGTGCTAAACTAATTTTTCCTCATCAGTTTCCTATATATTTCATGACCTAGTGCTCCACGGAAGCGATGGATCGCCATGTGCTGCTTTTATTTTTAATACATGGAGACCACAATCCCACTGCTTGGCAGTATGTTACCGTTTCATATGCAGCATGAGGAATAATTGGCCTTTTGGATATCTATTGTTATCTCAAACACGATTTGCTATCTACCATCACACATTGCCTTGGATGGCATTACAAACTTCTAGGTAACTCTAGCCCTTTTGATTTGCATTTCATGTTATTATTTTTTTCTTCAGATGCATTGTGGCATCTGTCATTTCCCTGAGTAGAGTCTCATTTTATTATTGTTTTCTTACCTATTTCTCAGTTTTCTACCTTATTGGCGTGAAGTATTTGATCTGAATAAGAGTCAGTAATTGAACTCTGTGTGCCCGAAAGTGAAGGGTCAGGGCAATTACTTTAATACCTTCAACTCTAACTTAAACTTCAGTAATTGGGTGATGGTTTGGTTGTTTAACCATTCAAAGTTATAACAGAAACAACGTAGAACAAAAAAGTATTATGATTGTATCAAATATTTATATACTGCTTATTATTCCAGTTACATTATTAACTCCCATAATCCTCACAAAAATGCTGAGAAAAATCTTACTATGATATAGGCAATTTTATAGATGATTCCGAAGGCGCAGAAAAATAGAGTGTCCAATGTCTGACAGTTAGCAAATGGTAGAAGCACAGCTAGTAAGGGACAGAGTTATGACCCAGATCGAGGAGGGCGGCTTCCAGGTTCAAGGCTCCGCGTCTCTGCATCACGTGCCCCACCTGGCTGCTCACTCCTTAGCTCTGACCTTCACAGCTTCCCGCCTTCCTCTTTCATAGACACGGAGGATTATCTTCTATGTCAAACAACTGACTAAGTCCTCCAGCTACAATAGCTAACATGGGACATTCGGTATTCTAGGAGCTATAAAAATGAGCCAAAGATGGTATCTATTCGTTGGCTCTCCATTTCCTTTCCATGGCAGGTTGAGGTGTGCTCGTTCAAAAGCACGAATATGTCATGATACACCCCAAAATAGCAGCTTCTCCAAGGGGACTTGCTTGAGCATGACAGCTGAGCCTGTAATAAGTATCAGAGGCTGCCCTGCACACAATAGGTGTGCAATAATTGTTGGCTTCCTCAAGTTTTTGTGAATGCTGAAGGAGAGAGTATGTGCTTGTTTTATGTTCATGTCCTTTATAATGTCATCTGAATTAAACCTTGAGTCAAAATAATCAGGAATTGATATAAGTGCAGGAAAAACAATTCAAAGAAAGTATAGAAAGAACAACACAGAATAGGGAAGAAAAGCGGCAAGAAGCATCCTGTATTTGAGAGCAAAAACCATTTATCCACAAAAGCTACTTTTATTCTTTTATTTTTAGGTTGGCTAGTTAGGATACTAGAAAGCAGATTTTCTTTGAAAACAGGCTTTTCATTAAAATATGATATTTAAGGTATAAAGCTTTAATATCAGAAAAGAATAAAAGTCAGAAATAAAACCGTGTTCTAGAATTGAGAGACTGAGTGTATGCTCTAAATTCAAGTACCAAATTAAAGTTAAAAGTTAAACAACCAGGGTGAACAATTGAATATTACAGGATTAAATAGTCCTATATTGGCATCCTTAAATAAACTGCCCAATGTCACTGCCTCTTGTGTGTGCGTGTGTGTGAGAGAAAAGATCTTAGCAGGAGATAATAAGATTTTTAATTTCTTTATTTCTGTGTGTTTCTGCTAAAGATGGAGAATCAATTTAACATGAGGTTTAAAGCCGACTTTTGATTTTCTGTTGGCAGGACATTAGCAGTGTGTTATGTGATATAGAGAATATAATAAAATGTGTGTCTTCAGGGAAAGGAATTCTGATGGAGTAACCAGGACAGAGCCTGCTGTGTAAATGACATTCACAATATTTCGGAAATTGAAGTGTTCATTTACAGTCTTAGATGTGCAGGTTTTGACTAACAGAACAGAAAAACACCGAGGAAATTCTCAGCTACATAAAATGTCTGAATTGAATAAATGTACCAATTGAGAGTAAAAAAAAAAAAATGACCCATATTTTGCCTTTGCTGTAATAACACTCAGCTGCACAAAAAAGGAACTGTTCAATTTGGTTAACGCAGATTTTATATTATTTATCTGGCCGTGAATACAGTTGAAAGCTTATATGTCATTCTCTATGCAAAAGATAATGTGAAAACAACCCTAAATTTTGAAAGAAAATATGATATAAAATTAAAGACACACTTTGGAATGGGGATCTATATGATTACAGCCGTCTCTATTCCCCAAGTCCTGTCTAAAAATGGGCTTTATTATAAAGGTAATAAAATATATACAATTACATTAACGTGAACATGGTAGTTTAAGACCTATGGGAAATTGATATTTGCTAGTGGGAACATCATATTGATATAAAATCCTTAAGAATACATACCAATTTCTTTTATAACTATGATATTCATCATGAATTTTAAATATCTACATATAGCTATGAACATGGGTTTAGATTCAGATATAGATTAAAAAAACTGATTTATTCACCCACAGATTATATTGATGCTTCTGATTTTTTAACACAATAAGAGCCCCATCCCCAAGGGCAAAGCTGACATGCAGCATCTTTGAGGGCAGGGGTAATGGAAAGATGTATCTTGTTTCTTTACTGTCTGACAAATAATAATGGCATTTCCACATAACTTCCTGGCTAACTGTAGTAATTCACCTGGTGTAGAAATTAATCCATTAACATCTTCTCATTTTCTCTGATTTTTCCCTTACAAGTTCCTTTGTAACTAAAACCCCATTTACAGTGAAATTTCTCTGGTAGCTAACATTTCTAAGTAATGAATCTAAATAAGTTATCATTATTAAAACTATGGCAAAAAAAATGAGGCCATAAATGTAGAACTTTAAAGCATGATTTCAGAATCTTTTTCCCTATCAGAAGTGAAAGAACAAAAGGGATTTTTCTGATAAATACAATCATAAGAAATGTGATTTTTTTCATAAATATCTTTTTATGATATATATAATATTATGATAGCATTACTTAGAACATCAGTCTGGTTACACTACAAGCTAATAGTTTTTGGGTAAAAAAATATTTAAAACAATATAGTTAAATATGACTTCCAAAACATTGAAAATAACATAATTAAATGACTTCCAATACTAGTGTTATAAAATTATTGCCTTTTCCTCTGTAAGGTATCAGATGTATGACATACAGAGTGAGATGCAGGTATGGAGAAATTCGGGCATGTGCAACGCGCATATTGAACATGTATATGTACAGATGTGTTTATGCACATACACACATATGTGCACACACGTAAAAGCACACACGAACATGACACCATCGCCCTAAGTTGCCAACCAGGTCATCCGTGATCTCATTAGGTGACTCTCAGTGGAGAGTGTTGTCAGGGTGTTCTGCATCTGGGAATTCATAAGAAGCCTCAGGAGAAGCAACTCGTGCATACAGAGCAGCAGCGAGGTCGGGAGCGAGGGGGCGGCAGAGGGAAGGCACCAGAGGCCTGGGGTGAGGGGTGCACGGCACCATCCAAACTCAATCAGAAAGTGGTGTGCGGGGGAATGAGGGCCACGGGGGAGGTAAGGAATGAGGCTGGGGAACTGGACCACACCCCCCTTCCTTCAGACTCTTGTTTCCTTCCCAGTTGGTAATTAGGGAGGAGGCAGCTATGGTGCAGGTCGTGGGTTAAATCTGGCCCAAAGGAGAACAGTTATTTTCTCTCAGCTTAGAGGAAGCGGAGGTCTCTGACTAGGAAGGTGGAAATCCTGGGTCTGCTACTTTCTGACCACAAGATAATGGGAACATGGCCTAACCTTGCGAAACCTTGTTTCACTGTTTAAAATATGGTGGCAATTTTAGTGTTTACCTCAGAGCATTATTGTAATTATTGAATAACTTAATTACGATAACGACTGTGTTTAGCACAATTCTTTGCATATATTAGCAGATCAGTAAAGGATATTATTCTGCTGTTATTATTTCTGAGAAGGGACGGAAGGTGGAGGCACAGACATTTATCTACGGATATAAAAAGTTGACAGAACTTACAAATTATGAACCATCATTTGAGAATACTAGGGAGTCCACTGAAGATGGGAATTTGAGGAAAATGATGAAGTTTGAAAGAGCAGTTGAGGAGAGAGACTAGCAGGCAGTCAAATGCCCTGTGAGAAATTAAAACATTGAGTTATTAAAGTACAGATGTGCAGAGTGATATAATTTCGCTGGCCATGCTGGGCATTTTAGGTGTAGGGTAAGAGACACGGTTTTTTTGTTCACTGGTTTGCTGGTTTTGTTGTTGTTTTGTCATCAAGGAATACCTACATAGCAAATCTTAGAGATTTCATCTACCACTAACATTGTATATTGGACTATAAAATGATTTAGAAAACATTTCAATGAACCATCATTTCTTTCCAGAGACATTTGCTACTCAAATGTATCATAAGCTACTATAGATAATATTATTTTCCTTTCCAGAGGTCAATAACAAAAATTGAAAATACCATAGACACATACTTCTTTCAAGTATATGGGCTCCAAATCCTCTCTAAACTAAACACAATCAAATTTTAAAAATGCAACTCTCCAAATCATTCTGATGCAATATCTTGTCTTTTTTCCTTCTGAAAAACCACCTTATAGATAAACTTATCTTTTAGTAGTACAATCCCTGAGTAGCGATTACAGATATCAAAGCCCGTGAGATTAAGCCATGGTATGGGGCTAAAGCAACATCACTCATTCCCTCTGCCCCACTGTGAACTATGTATAAGCGCAGGTCGCCGTGTTCAGTGTTCAATAATTATTTGTCGAGTGAACGAACAGATAATCAGGTCTATGTCATCATTGTCTGCTAAATGTTTTATAAATATTAATTTTAAAGCTTTTAAATCTTAATTTTGACAAGCTGATTTAAGCTATTTTATTTTCATGATCATTTATAAATATTAAATGACGCATAGAACTTAGATGATAAGACACATCGGCTAGTCCAAATGTAGAGATTACGTGTTTCAGAAGAATTTGTCGCTGTGCCCTGTCTGCTGTCCCCACTCTTTTTCCCATCCATCTTTTGTTCCCAGTGGCCCATGTCTTTCCTCTGGTTCCCTATATGCCCAGAGACTATATTTACCTAGAGATGAGAAAACTGCCTTTGCGACATCTTTAACACTACGCAATCAAAAGCACCTCCCGCCACATCACACTTTCTCTTAATCAATAGGCTTGGTGGAAAGTTATTCAATAAATGGATCCCAAAAGGGAATATAGTTGATTATATCTCAACACATTATTTAAGGGAATTTGTGTTTTAACAGAAAGCTCAGGATGCCTTAACCAGAAATAGGTGAAATTTAGTTGCTTAAACAATATTTGGGGAAATAGTAGAGCATTTAAGAAGAAAGATAAGTTTATCTACCACATGCAAAAGGTTATCTCGGTAGGTAGAACTCGCTGTATACGGATCTATTATAACACCACCAAAACTGAAAACACGAATCTCCAAAGTGTGCTCTAAGAAAATGCAGAATGTTATGTAGTCATCTCGAAATAAATGATGAAGATAACGGGAGAATAAAAATACAGGACTGGGTAATTTAGAATAGAATTCTGATGGGAAAAATGTTAATTGAAAAAACTGCCAATGCAAAGGTTAAATTGCTGTTAGGAATTTACAACAACAGAGAGACTAATTTGTATATTCTACATTAAGAGAAGAAATAATGGCTGAACTTGTCAACAAAGAAACATTTACTTGTATTCTCTTATCTTATTCCCTTCTGTTCCGCTAGAAATGATGACAGTGCTTTTGATTTATCACATTTTTAATTGGTCTCCTTGGTGACATGTTCCATATGTTTATTATTCATTTAGTGAAGCTTCTTTCTGAATTTAATATAATACTAGAATGCTAATTTTTCTGCTTTCTTAATCTTTATTATGTGTCTTCTTTTCAAAGATATAGCTAGAATCTCCTCTTACCATTTTCAGAAACTGCTGTTTCTATTTTTCACACTTTTTGCAGAATTGTTAGAAAGATTTATCAAATAACAAATAAATATAAGTTCAACACCCTTAACTTGGGAAAGTCGATCATTTGATTGTCCTCATGCATTTTAAACCATTGTAAGAATGTGTTTTCTAAATAAAATGTCTAAATAAAATAAACAATTCCCTGAATGTGTATACTCTACACAATTCAATTTAGTTTTGTGTCAAACTTAGTTCTGTGTCCAAACTCATACAACTTAGTGTCAAATATCAAGTCCACTATTTTGTGTCAACTATCATTTATTCTATTTTTAATGTATTGTAGTCTTTTTGAGTAAAGTTAAGTAAAACACATCTTTAGAAATATTTTACCATTAGAGTAGTTCTCATTTTTGATGTCTTACTTCTTATTATCTGAGCATATTACAGACTATAGACTGTCTTAATTTGTCTTATGTGTCGCTAAACTATAGTAAGAGCTTAGACGACATAAACGTGAGCAAAGAACAAGTATTGACACCATCGTGATATTTTAGATAAATATTGGAGCCTCTGTGACTTAAAATTATGGGTAGATATTTTAGTTTTATAAATTTAGTTCACATAAATTCAGATACTTCAAGATAATAGTTGGTGTCTTTGTTGGAAGGTATATAGGATGGTGTATATATATATGTGTGTGTATATATATATATACAATATATACACATATATATGGAAATGTATAAAATTAGACTGTATCTGTATCATCTCAAATGTCTTCCAACAAAGGCACCAGCTGCTGTCAACTGCTAGAGAGTGGTCATGTTTGCAGTCCTCTGTAAAACTCAAACGTCATAATTTCCTCAGCTAATGATACTTGGGGACTGTCATCCTTGCATGGGCATTGTCCCAATGCTGAAGAGATGTGTTACAGTTTCTCATTTCAAATGCTAAGCAGAATTGGATTTGCTTTGCAAAAGAGCTTTAATGCCCATAGTCCCCACATGCTTGTCTCCCTTCCATCTTCAAGGTTTCTGAAGCTCAGACAGATGAGCAACGCTGTGTGCTCACAACCAGCATCCAGCCGGGGACACTGGCGGAAGGAAGGCTCTTTCTTAAAGACACAATGTCTAGTATAAAATCTTATACTGTAAGCAAGGGCAAAAGCAGTAGAAGCAAATGTATTTCTGGATCACACTGCCCAGGGCCAAACCTGAGAGTGTGCGACGTAGGATGCGGACCAGACCAGCATTAGCCTGTTGGCAGGAGTAAGGTCTGCATCAGCAAGGCCATATGCCTAGTGAGGCGGAAAGAGGATGTGAGATTCACTGTGTGTTCAGGTTCTCGTTTCAGAGTATGAGTTCAGTTATCAAAAAAAAAAAATACTGTAGCACCTTTATAAAATTTAAATAAAACAATTTATGTGGATATCTTTACATGTGAACACTTTGAAGGGTGAGCCCTACATGGCTATTTGCCGTCGAGTCACCTGGAATGCGAAGGACAGGTTGTCCCACTCACAGACCAGATGGAGTCAGCTACGTTAGTCAGATCTGCACTTTCCTCACGATCTATATGGAAGTGAACAACTATCTGGTGGAACTTTGAAACGTCGAAGCCATTCAGCATTAAAACACACTCCCTAATAAACAGTGACTTCCCCACTGCTAGGACCGCCGGAGCAAACGCTATTAACCAGGCTTCTGGGGTGTCCCCAGGAGCTTTCCACATTCAAGGAAAGGTTTCTTGCTTGTTCTACAATTCAAGGTTTCTACTCTCTCAATTTCATCTACGTATATTGATTGGACTTATTATTTGTGTTTTTTCTTTTTCCTTAAACATTTTCTTTTATTCTTTAACCTGAATACATATGGAGTCAAGTACTGGGGTGAGGAAAGGGAAAAAAAGATACAATATCCTCAAAATGACACTCTTTTTCAATAAGAGACAGGATTGACAAAGCAGATTTCAAAAGTTGTCCGAATACATTGAGAATGTCAAGACTGTTTGGAAGAGGGTGGGTAGATGGTCTAAGATGCTGTAGTACATTTATGAAATGGAGGGTGGTTTGAGAAACTAAAAGGAAGGAATGAATATGAGGAAACCTGTCTACCACAGGTTTGAGCAGATAGAGTGCCAGAATGATGGCTATGATTTCTAGAGGATCAGAAATATGACACAGAGTGTAATTTTGACAAATAGTTTTTTAAAATTTAATTAATATTTTCCTTAGTATATTCTTGGTAGACTTGATGTTTTGCTAAGAAAAAAGTTGTGTGTCACATTTCCGATTAAGTACTTCAGGAATGCCCTCTCCTACCTACTGATATATAAAGGATAATATGACTTGAATAAAGATTAATATTTGTAATTATTTAGGTTGTCACTATTTGACTTCCATTGGTCCAATGAAAGATTTTTTTATGACTTTATTAAGAGATAGAAAATAGCTTTCTCAGGTGTTCTGAACTCATTAGTATGAACTACAAACTGCCTCATTTATATGACTAGGTATTTATTAAAGATGTCCCTCTGTGAGAAAGATGACTTGGTTGATAGCTACCATGCAAAGGTGAAGCAAATTAAAATTAAGAGTGATTCCCTGGATTCACAGTTAACTTTCATATTTTATGAGCTTTTTAGGAACTAATTTTAGGGTAAATTATCCCAGAAATACTCCTCAGAAAATGTTTAGAAGCATAACGACTACCTGTAGTAAAACCCTAATATTAATTTATTAAACTATTTAAATATTTGATGTTAGCTCTTGGCCCAACTCTGAAATTATGGCTCTGTAGAATTTACTGACATGTTCTAAAATAAAATCTGAATTGTAATACAGTTTTCATGTCACATTGAAAGTATGTAAACCACAATGAATAATCTTGAATAACATGTGTCCAACATAAGAAATATCCAGAAGGAAATTCCTATTTGCATGTATTGAAGGTACTGTATGCATAAAAAATAATGATACAATTGTATATTTATACTTTTCCTTCAATTATTCTCTTGTAAGTCACATTATATGGCTAAATATTATATACTGCACATGTGTAAATATATATACAATGTCTATGTAAATGTAATATTTATTTTAAATTTATTGGATGTTTAATATTCTAGGCTAGAAGGTATTTAGCAGTAGCCCAGACAGACAAGTTACCTGCCCTCAGAGAACTTCACACTACACCAAGACTTAGTAATGGAGAGAGTTAGGCATACATTTAGGTAGAATTTTCTAAATTTGGGTTAAGCTGCCCTTTCCTAGGGCCCATTATTGTGTAATACATTTTATCAACATTTAGACAGAATCATATACCTCACAGTTCCTATGCTTATTCAAAACAATCTATTTACGGGGATTTTAAAAGAGTTTTCTAACAAATAATGCAAGTAGTAAATTGAATTAAGTGAAAAAATGCTATTTTTCCACCTAATTATAGTTCTTAAAGATGTAAAAGAGAAACATCTGTTGGAACCAGTCACAGAGCTAGTGTCGCACTGAGGACAGCAGGAGGGCTCACAGCTAATCATCCGCCCCCCACAAGGAGCCCTGCTCGCCAGAGTGGGTCCCGAAAGAAGGGACTCCACGTCAGACGCGGCAGAGGCCGGGGCGGGGAGGAAGCAGAACAGACGTGTTCGCAAAATCAGGGGGCACCCTCGCGGGTCTGCATCAGGACGTCTTTCAAAAAACAGAATGAAACCTGCTGCACGATCAGGTATTAGTCTTAAGTGCAGCAAATAAAATAGCAGATTTACTGTACCCTAACAAGGCGGTAGCTTGAAAAAAAACACGGCACGTTGCCTCGACCTTCTGTTGCGTTTGTGCCCATGCGGCAGAGAAGGAAGCCAGACGACCCGAGCTGGAAACAGGCAGGCCGGCAGGAAGTGGGGTGGAGCACGTTCTCCGCTCCGATGGTAGAAACCATCCGTTTATGCAAAACACAGGCTTCATTTTATTATCAAATATTAGTGATGGATAGAAACACTTATAATTTCTGGATTACAAACATGAATTATAAAAATTAAACTAAAGGCAATCTAAATACATCCCTGTCTTCTGCCATTTTTTGGTTCTATGTATGGCATAACCCCGGCGCTGAAAATCTGTACTTTTCTTCCTTTTCCTCCTTATTAATTCCTCCCTCTCTCCCTCCCTCCCTGCCTCCCCTCCTTTCTTCCTTTTTCTTTTCTTTTAAATTCACTGGAGAAAGAATTTTTACATCCTCTTCAAAACATGGTTCCTTTTAGCTTTCTCTTTTAAAGACTAAATCAACATTCCTTTCATTTTTTCCATCATTTATATTCACCAATACAGTACCACATTTTATGGATTCTCATTTATAGCTTTTTGTGTTCTGTCTTAATATTTCACCTCTAGAAATCAGTGTGAACTGCTTTTACTGTAATTAATTTACTGTATCAACATTTCCCAGGATTTTTAACCAAATAAATGATTGCATAAAAAGGATCACGGGTATACATTACCACATGGACCACGAATGGAAGCAATGATTGAAATATCTTTTATTTTTGATTATGAAACAATCGAATCTTTAAAGAGCAGCAGATGGACATTTTGAAATTTCCTGATCATGTATCTTTACAAATGTCTCTGACTCTGATTTGAGCTACCATTTATTATTTAGGAATGAGTATACTTGCACAATATTTGTATGATTCCAGGAATCATTTCCACTACCTGCAAAGACTGTAGGAATTAAGCAGAATTTCCTGTTGTGGTGTGTTACTCCAAATCCATTTACCAAGTGACTCCAAAAACTGCAGTTTTGGGTCAGGCCCTGAATAAAAGGTTCTACAGCAGGTCCAGGCTGCTGTATGATGGTGCTCTGACCCCTGGGCTGATGGGCTGGAAGGGCTGGTGCAGACCCGGATGCTGACGGGAACCTCGGACAGACCGCTGCCGACTAATCACTGAACAGACCATGAGGGCTCTGGAGCAGAGCCCTGCAGACGGCTGCCCTCCCGAGGAACAGCTCTTGGCCTGCTACTGGCTCTACGAGACACTGGACACTTGGCCATGATCTGACCTCATACGATTGTCTAGCTAAGACTGTTGCTTTGTTTCTGACATTGGAGCTTGGAGTGCACAGGACAGGCAGTCGAGAGGGAGGATGGAGAGACGTAAATAACATCTTAATGGTTCTGCTTCTTTGGTTGAATCTATACTGACATACCTCTTGTATTCTGGAAATGAATTGTGATATATTCTTTCTTAGATATATAAAAGGAAGAGATACGGTATCACTAATTTATCCTTAACTTTTCTTGAGATCTAGAATTACCATCATGTCTTTTTCTCTGGAAGTCAGGAGTTAGCCTAATACCTTAAATATTGCTTATCTTTCTCTGCTAGCAACAATTAAGAGGAAAAAAGAGGAGGGAAAACTTAGGAGTAAAGAGAAAAATAAAAAAAATCCACAGAAACTTGTTAGTTCCTGAGAAATTCAGTCATGACTAGAACATGTCAGTTTTTCTCCCTAGAATAGTTTTTAACACCTTCCCACCACTGAGAGGTGCTCTCACACTTGGTTCCCCATATAGAGCAAAGTACTGAGTTGTAAAAGGTTGTGCAAAAATTTTTCAAACACAGGGTATTTTTGTTTAAAAATGATTCTATGCTCTAGCATGAAAACAAATATTTCTGTAATCTTTAAAAAACAACACTTTGCCTGTGACAAAGTCCCCCTCTTCCCCAACCCTTTAGTCATCATGTCAAAGGAATAACAAGCCTCTAATGTGTTCAGTATTATGTTTAAAACAATACTTTTCATGCACACCACTTGGGAGGATTTGGCATTATCTTAGTATATTTATTGTACATGTACAGAAACTATGCATTTGTCCTTGTCCTTTCACTTTTTTCTGAAGATGCTAAAAATACGTTTACTTTGCTAAAATGTTTATTTACTTACATTCAATAATATCACCTTTTGTAAGCCTCTGATGATTTTGCCTGAAAGGTTGACTGCTTCTAAGAAAGATTCGAATACTCATTTGGCTGGGTATTTCATAACAGAGGAATCATGGTGCTGCATCCAGCATTGGGCTTCTGACCTAGCTACAAACTTTGAAGACTTGACCTCCCCCTTGCCTGCTCTGCAGCCAACAGCGTGACAACATCTCTGTGCCTTCTGTCGTCTCATTTGTAAAGCTGAGATAACAAAATATCTACTGCCAAGATGAGTTGTGCAGATTAAATAAGCTGATTCAGGTAACAGTCGTTCAAACAGTGCCTGGCATATGGTAAACGCCCAATAAATGTCACCCATTATAATATTGTCTTCTGTGCTGGCTAATAAAAATGAAAACATGAACCTAAAAGACAAACTTATAAATAACAACAAAAAATGAGTAAAGATCTTATACAATAAAAGTAAAATAATGAAAATATTGTATCTTTTAAATATAGACCTCTACACAGAGATGTTTCTAAAATAAGAGAAGATCAATAGATGTACGTAACTGTTTCATAACTACTAGTTAGGTCCTTAACTACATAATTTTGAAATGAAATTGTAAAGTGAGATACATTTCTCTGAGTAGTTTCTCCAGATTTGTGTGGGACCAGTAGATATATCAAGCTTTCTTTGATAAAACACTACTTTTCAAAAAGTGGGGACAGCTTGTAATTACCTCTGCACGGTATTTCTTTGGTAATTGCAGATAAATTGATAAAAATATCTCAACTCCTAGGCAAGCAGAGTATTGATTGCAATTTACCAGGCTTAAGAAAAAGTGAATTTTCTCTCAAATTTTAATGTAAGTACTTGTTTTATTTTATAACTACAGACCTTTTCATATCAGCAACTTCAAGTCTTTATGGAAAAATTGCATGATGACTAATCATCAAGACTGATTATATTTTTTTTTGCAATTATTTACCTGTTCATTATTTTCTGTTGAGAAATTCCTAAAAATTACATTTCCTATAACAGTGTTTTATTAGTTAATTCTGTCAGTATATTTAAGTGCAGAAAACATCTCTTAACCTCACATACACTGACTCACACGTATTCACTTATTTACTTTATATTTTACAAATTCGGGGAAAAGCTCATTACGGGTTTGTTGTCAATTCTTATTTATTTTTGCTTTTGTTTCCACAATCTCCTTTAAGGAAACTTGATTAACATTTTTTTATTTGTTTGTTTGTTTGTTTGTTTTCTGAAGGAATGCTGTGCACTGTGTTAATTTTTGTTGGGGGGGCACTGTTTGGACACTATATTAAATTTTCTCTAATTATTTACATTTTTCATTTCTTCTTTGAATCAGTCTCAAAGGAAACACATGTATTATAGTTCACTTATTACTGATAGATACCCCCGTATGACAGCATGCAATCCATTTAGCTCTAATTATAACTTGTTCTGCCTAACCAAAAATACACTTTTCTATTGATTACAGGGTTTTGAATTCATGACAGATTAATAACAGATATCAAAGTGAGGGAGTACAGTGAGTCTCAATGAACTTACAGGAGGGTGAGGG
This sequence comes from Eidolon helvum, assembly GCA_000465285.1. Classification (NCBI taxonomy): domain Eukaryota; kingdom Metazoa; phylum Chordata; class Mammalia; order Chiroptera; family Pteropodidae; genus Eidolon; species Eidolon helvum. The sequence goes on from KE761790.1 coordinate 24,857, forward strand.
ATGAGGGAAACATGATGACATTGCTTTGTGACAATGTCAGGATGGCCTTGGACAGCTGTGACATGACACGTCTGGTGCACAATTCTTCAGCTACTGGGGACGGTGTGAACACCCGAGCAGCGTAGCCTACGGCTCCTCACAACCACCCATCCCTCCTCTAAAATCTAGTGGTGACTCTTAGTTTCATAACAGAATCAGGTCACCTTAGGAAGTTCTACGTACGTGCATAAAAGTATCAACTAATTTTAATCGATCAAGGATCATACATCAAGTATAATATTTTGCCACTTATTTTATTCTAAAATTAGCTGACAAATTTTTTTGTAAATTTGTTCAAACATTTGATAATTTCCTAGGAAAATATATATAAGTGAACATAATGTTAAATAGTGAAAGTTTGGAGCTGCTGCAAGCAGAAAAGGTAATTAATAATGTCTAGAAATTATAACATTATTCGAATTCCTTCCCAATCCGTAATCCTTTCTTCAATTATACGTATTCTGGAATATACTCTTTAAGCCACTTATAATGGTCATTTTAGAGATTGTTAGGGAAAAACTATAGCCCAGAGAAAATCTATATGAATAGGTGGCTAGTGGTAGGTGTACTAAATGGTGTCTTTAGGTGATCAGTTGATACATTATTTAAAATCTGAGACTGAACAACCTCAGATACAGTGTTCTAGAAACATGTGATGCTGGATTGTGTCTTCAGCTCCCCTCACTCACTTTTTCTTTCTTTCCTTTTCTCTCTCTTACTTGAAGATAACTTCCCTTTATCTCATTAAATCTATGCTAAGAAAGACTGAGTAATAAAAAAACAATAAAAGTTTGTTTTAAAGATACTCCACTCAGAAAAACCTGAATGAAACAAGTATTCTCGTGAAGGTTTATAAAGTGTTTTTTAGTATCTTCCTCTTAGAATAGAGACAGAGGTTAGACTCTCCATGGCTTTATCTTGGCATTGTGAAAATACTGGTGGTGACGTGACAAGGGGAACAACACAGACAGTTCAGGAAAAAACAAACAAACAAATATGAAACCCAGACATCCATTATCTCTATCTGCAATAGAGGATTTGTAGACCAGCATAAGAGAATTTAGAGATTGATATATTTGCTGAATGGGTTGTGGTCGAGATGTGTTTACTGGCTGGTAAACTTGTCCAGGCACTTGACCCTTGGACAAGCCTAAGATCCATGGGCCTTGGTCCAGGCCTTATAATCAGTCCAATGTGCCACCTCGTGATGGAGGAATCAGTTATCTTACAAGATGACAAAGTACTAGATCTAGAATTGAATTCTGCTGATATTACCAAATACAGAACTAAATGCTGGTTCAGTGGTAAGTCTATTACTGTTTGGGGTCTGTTTGTTACTGAATTTTTCTATGAGTGTGGTAGAATTCAATCTAAGTCTTACTTTCACTGTAACGTCACCTGACTGTGGGACTTCGAGAGAGAATGCTTATTGGGCTCATATGCCCCTCATCGTTGGAAGCCTCTAGCTGTACGAATGACGGTGTGAAGAAATGGACTACTGTCACTTCTCAAGAGAAGGCCAATTTCACCTCGGAAACCTCTGTCTTTGATTGGACATGATAAGGCTAGTGATTCAGTGTTTAGGAGGAGATGACTCAGACAATGACAGTGTGTTCCTCACACTCAGGGGAGTCATAGGAAGCCATCTGAGTGCTCTTTTCAGATCCCTTACCTTTCACATTATGTAAAGAAGGTGTTCCTCACACGTACTTCCCTTTGGGATTGTGGTTGGGACTCACAGCCCACCAAGCACTCTCTATAAAAGTCTTCCCTTAATCTCTAAATCCTGACATTTTTAGTACCTTTATGTGGTTGAGAAGTTTAAGAATTAAAAAAAAAACAAAACTTAGTTTCTACCTCCACTTCAAATAATGGACTCACAATTCAATTTGGTATGTGGGACCAGTTGGTATCTATTGTGTTTGAGCCTCATCCTAAATTGAGATAGTAATAGTTCAATTTTGACCTCATATTATGCATAATAAAATATAACTGTTAGAGGATAAAATATCCAGGTAAGCTGTAGTGAACCAATAGATTTTAGGCTACCACTAGACCACTTACTATGGTAAAAGAGTGATTTAATCTAGTAAACAAAATGACTATGCCAAAGAACAACATTTTAAAAAACTTTTTTAAAAAAAATTATGTTGACTGTACAAATATAAAATAAATGCACCTGAAAATGATATTATTGAGGGACCAGAGAGATAGTGAAGCTAGTTCAAAAAATATTTGAAGAACTGTCATAGGCATCTAAAAATAATAAGAAATATTAAAATACCACGTTAGACATGACACTGGTTAATATCTTATAGGGCAATGAAACCATAAACTTTTTTATCCTTTTTTTTTTTTTTACTAGGAAGAAACCTATTAGCTAAAATATGACTTAAAAATATCTAGGCACTAATCGAATAGTAAAGAGCAAAGTCTAACTCAGGTATATTCTCCTAGAGAATTAAATAACCTTGGGTGGTTCTTTTAAACAATGGCCCCGCATGACATAGAAAGGGCATTCCACTTTCCTTTTGCCTTAATTCCAAATTTTGCATAACTTTCCCTAATAAGGCATAACATATTTCTCTTGATACAGTTATATCTCAACATACGCTTCTATGATTCTCACAGCAGAGGGGAAGGGTGTAGTAATTCATTCTTTAGCCTGTACAGCTCCCTCTGGGAATTGAGACTCCTGCTCACATATAACTAGCTAAGATAAGTCATATATCCACACCTGTCTTCAAAGCAAGCGGAAAAGTACAGTCTTACCATTTTCATTGGAAAGAAGGTGAACTAGAGCTCTTATGATCCTGGTATGACTACCAAACTTGGCATAAAGAAAGGCATTAGAACACGGAAGGTGCAGGCTGTTGGGGACAGAGAGTCTGGCGTGAGGTGAGCTTCGCATGTGTATACTGGGATTATTAGATGGAAATGTCTGTGGTGGCAGGTCAGTGAGGGCTATCCATGTCATGCAAAATTTTTGAAATACCCTTTTCTTAGAATTGAAAGGGAGGCACAAGAAAAGAAATCTGGGGAGCAGAAGATAGAATCATGTCTGTATTTTGAAATATTATAGTTCAATCAATCTATCCTGAGCACAGATTCTTTAATGAAGGGAGATTGTACAAACTGTTTACATATAAATTTGGAAATGTAACAGATTGGGCTCATTATTTCAGCATCTGGAATGTAGATTTGACTGAGATAATAAATTATATGATTTTCTATATTAGGCAGATCAAGTCATTAGTTTATTCAATTAGTACTGACATAATCCAGTCTCAGATGGAAAAAAAAGACTTTGCCATAGAAAATATTTTGTAATATATCCCTTAATCAGTATAATTGTTAAAAAATATTCTATGAAAATTTATATGTAAAATAGCATTATACTTCAGATTTGAAAATTTCCAACTAATAACTAGTAAAAATTTTATGTAAATTCATGGAAATAAAATTGAAGTGGCTAAAATGTTACTGAAGAATTCTGAGATAAGGAAAATAAATATATGATGCACAAATAAAGTGGCATAAATCCCTCTATGCTTTGAATGTAATTTAATTGTCGACTCTCACATAAGTAGCTGGAGCATCATCAATCACCACAGATAATATTTTTCCTAAGTCACCAAAACTAATTATAGTCAGTAATCTCTACTCACTGAGACTAATCACTACACTACATTAAAAATCAATCTATTACATGGTGTCATGCAGGTCTGTTGAGTGTTGTGATTTTTTATGAACCTCAAAATGCTATGTTAATTACCTGAAAATACTTTACATAGACTTATCGAATCATTGTCCAACTTCTCTCTCAGAAGCAATAAAAACACTAGTGATCTGCATTTCATTTTTGTGTTAAGTGAACAATTCGGTAATGAAAAAATGTGTCGTGAATATTGCCATTGTTCAGATGCCTTTGGAATGAGAATGTTGACAAAGTGGATAAACTGAAGCGCAATAGGAAAATGCCGGATAGAGGCAGAAGCGGCGCAAAAGTGGCCAATTTCCCTATTGAGGGTGTCTACTTTTCCCTAAAATGTGTCCCATTTATTCTAAGGTTGTATCTACGATATGCTGGAGAGCATTTAAGTCTCCTTCAGTTGACTTTTCCCCAAGTCCTTGTAGGAATCAATTCAAATCTGATATTTCATGTTCACAGAATTTTAGAGATGAAGACTTGACATTAATCTAATCCACTACCAATGGGGAAACTGTAAAGGAGGTTAGGAAGCGAGGTTATGCCATTTAGTATGTAGTTAGAACCTGTTTCCTGACCGTTTGACAGAAATCTCTTCACCAAATCACAAATCAACATTGAATGTTGACAATTACATTTACATTTAAAACAAATTGTCTCCACTGAAAAGGGTAATATATCTTTTTAACAAATGATGCTAGAACAACTGGACGTCCACATGTAAAAAAAAAAATGAATCTAGACACAGACCTTACACCTTTTACAAAAATTAACCCAAAGTGGATCATAGACCTAAATATAAAATGCAAAAAGACAGAACTTCTAAAATGTCATGTGAGAAAATTTTGAGTATTGTGATGACCTTTTAGATATAACACAAAAGACACAATCCATGTAAACAATAATTGATAGGCGGGAATTCATTAAAATTAAAAATTTCAATAATGACTATGAGGAGAACTTAGATGTTTTTCATTTAAACTCTGTAGGGAGAAGACCTCATGCGCTGACCTGATCGAAGCTGACTCAGTGACTCGTCTCTGGTTGGCACAGGTCATGAACTGAGCTGCCAAAAGACCTGTGTGGTCTGGACTACATGCAGAAGTGTGTGCATGGCTTGACGAGTGATACATTAGGGAGCTGTAGGTGCTGGCTGGTGATGTGCCTGAGTGGGTCACTACAGAGAGAGGTAGGTGGACCTATGCTATCCGCAATCAGGGATCTAAAGGAGGTTATAGCATATCGAAACCGCACTGCCAACTGAGCATCCCTAGGGATCAACGGTCACACCTGTGCTCATTTAATTGCAAATCCCATTATCAGATACCAGCAGAGCGCTCAGGGACCAGAAGGCCTGAGGACATAACTATGGAGATGGGGAAAACCAAAGGGCTCTATTTAGGTGTCTCAGCAATTGTTCCCTGCCACTAAGATGACTTTGAACATCAAGGGTACCTTAAAACTCAGTGAACCACAAGTTTCCACTTTAAAGATATTTCAGAAAGATGACATGGAAAGAGCTTTGATTTCAAACAATCATTTCAATTTTAGACTTTATACGGTTGTACTATACAATTGAATCAGATATCCATTCTGTTATAGACATATATATTAAAACACATGTATATAAATTTTCATCCTCTTTTATTTTTATATTTAATCTATTATAAATTTCTTTTAAATTAAGATAACTACTCGGTCTATAGAAAAATACCTTAAATAAAAACAAGTCTTTATTCTCATGAGATAGAAATAGTTAGAATTTCAGTTCAAGATCATTTATACTTCTAAAAGCTCATTTTCCCAGAGAATTTACTGTATTTCTACTGAACTCATTAAAAATGGCACAGAATTTACTGTATTTCTACTGAACTCATTAAAAATGGCACAAACAAGAATACAAGTTTTTATAAGTATTACTTTTATCAGTTTATAGTTTTGTGGTTGAAATATTACTATATTTTAGCTTCCTCTTGCTAGAAATAAAGAAAGAAAAGCAATAATAATTAGAGATGGTAGCTTTGAGTGTCAAAAAAAAGTCATTTCCAACTGCGTACCCATTATCAACCAAAGAAAATGTAGGACTGAAGGGGAAGCATGGCATCTTGCACTCTGAAAAGCATGATTATTTTAGATATAGATCAATGTAAAAGGAAAAAAATCTGAAATCATCAGATAATGGTGCACTATTAAAAAGCTTTGAGGGAAAATGGAGCTGCCGTTTGAACAAAATTATACACTTACAAAAAAAGAGGAAGGGTTATCGTCAGTTATTGTCTAAGGGTCACCATAAAGACACTAAATAAATTACACAAAATCCTTTTATAATAATAACTTAAAAATTAAACAATATGTTTTCAACATACTTGCAATTAATAAACTCTACTTGAATTAAGACAGGGAAGCATTTAAACATAAGAAACAAAAAAACAACTTCAACAGTCTTAAAACATACCTAGTTAATACTGCAAAGAAACACCACTAACAATAAAACACTCCGGAAAAGAACTTGGGTAATAGAGTCTAACGGAAAACCACTGTATATTCACAAGAAAGACTTGGTGTACTGGGTAGAATGGTGCTCCCTCCATCCCCAGGACCTGTGAATATGACCATATCTAGAAATAGGGTCTGTGCAAATGTAATTAGTTAGGATGACATCACACTGAGTTAGTGTGGGCCCTAAGCCAATGGCTGGCTGGTGTTTCTTTAAGAAGGAAACCTGTCTTTGCTGTGAAGACCTTCAACTGATTAGGTGAGGCTCACCCCACACAATGGAGGGTAATTTGCTTTACTTAAAGTGAAGTGAGGCTCACCCCACACAATGGAGGGTAATTTGCTTTACTTAAAGTCTACTGATTTGAATGTTAATCAGAGCTTTTAAAAGTCCTTTACAGCAACATATAGACTACGGTTTGACCAAACACTTGGGCACTATAGGTTAGCCAAATTGACACATAAAATTAATCATCACAGGAGATGTTGAATTTTTAATCAGGAGAGTAAACGAGACGAGTTTTGTGTTTCAGAAGATAACTTTGAGGAATGGAAAAAGCATATGGAAGAGTAGCATGTCTAAGGAAAAAGTGTCATGAGGAGAATGATACATGAATAAAGATCAGAGATGAAAATGATGTCGTGATTGGATCGTTCTTGTTTTGAGCCAGAGGACTGTCTACTTGGTCTGAAGCATGTGGAGGAGGTAGGATTAATAGGAAGTGACAAGCAGTTGCATATATGAGGTAGAAGATGAGGAAAGGGGGGGGGCATCAAGCATGACTACTCTCCTTCCATAAGCAGTTGGATTTTAAGATGGAAGCTTTTCTGTTCCTTCCCTTTAAAGCAAATTATTGCTAATTTCAGATAATAATTATTCCACAGAAATCTTAACCTACAATAGTCATCCTCTTCTGAATAGCATTTTTCTGAAGTCTATTTTAATTAGTTTACTTTTCTTGGTAACTTTTTAAAAATAGGCCTCGAATAGTTGTGAGGTAAAATTTAAAACTGGCTGAGTGCCAGCTCATTTATACAGAGCTTTGCAGTTCTGGAATTATTTTCATATATATAAATCTAGTTAAATAATCTTTTGCTATTAAGTTATGATCCAGTTAAGTTTTATAAGTGATACTTAGTATAAGAAAGCATAATACTCCAATGCACTTGAAAGCACATTTTTTTATTTCTAAACTGAACTGGGAACGTGGTAATACAGACCATGCTATAACTTGACAAGAAATCCAGGTAAGAAGATGAAAAGGACAGCTCACTTTTTGCAAATAATTTTTTTCTCTAAATGAAAATTAAAGTAATAATTTCAATGTCATTTTCCTATTCTTATTACCTATCTTTTTAATTATTATTAAAAAAGAATTTTCATCTCCTGTCAGGCAAAATATGATTTAGCACCATAATGATACCACCTCTTCAGCATCATTAGGCTACTTGATAGAGAATGTGATTAATGCCTGTGTAGAATCATTAACTTCAGAGGGTCTACTCAAAACAGCAGGAACGAAACCATGCTCACTAGTAAACAGAACTGCAGTAACAGCCTATTAGTTTAGGAGCAGTGCACGGATACTCAGAAATATGGTTTCACCTGATCTGGAGTAATATGTGATAACTTACAGACACGTTCAGAATGCTATTAGGCCAGTTAACACTGCAACCTGAAGTCACCGTACAGAATACATATGTTTGTTAAACAGGATCTCTTAAAATGGTTTTGATGAATAAAGCAAAAAAAAAAAAAAAATATGAAGTTAACTTTTAGAATGTAACCACAGTAATGTTTACAAGTGTTTTCACAATTTAATCACATGTTTCTACTTAGCAGACTAGAGAACTATTATTTTTGTTTTTAAAACTGTAATCATGCTTACATAGTCATAACAAAATTCTTTACAGTTAAGGGCTCAGAGTCCTCTATGATAAATGTGGTGATCATCCAATGGAAAACCTATTACATGCGGTATACAGGGCATCGCAGACAGACCAAGCATTTATTTTCCCCAGCATTTTGCCCAGCAACACCATCCTACTCCCAAAGAGATGGGAACAGAGTGAAACTCTCATTTACTGAATATCTACGATATATAAGATTATTAGTTTATTATCTTTAGTCCTCCGGTAACATTTTCAGGGCATTTATTTCTAGCTCCATTTTTTAACAATGATCAGACAGTGTAATAGGTACTTATCATACCTCCTCTGAAGTGGGGTGACCTGGGGCTCAAACTTACGGTCTGTTTGATTATAAAGCTCATGCTATTTCCACTCTCCCATTTTACTGATAAAGAACACCATTTTAAAACAACAGAAGCTATTGTAGTAGGTAAAAATTGACTCCTAGAAATACTCCTCAAGCTGAAACCAAGTTTTTTTTTAAAAAAACAGTTTTACATAAAAGTAAAATTGCTTTTTGAAAACCCATATTTAAATATTGTAATGATGTGTAATATTTATTAATATTGTACAGTTCGTATCCTCTCTCTTTAAATAGATCCATATGTGAATATTGAGAGACTTATTGCATCATGCATTATGTAATGACAGCCCATTTATATTTTAATAAAAAGGAAATTAAAAGTGTAGAAATAAAAGTGCAGAAAAGATAATAAAAATCCACTATTATATCATATAGCCAAAGAGAGTGATATTTATTGTAACCTAATACTTCCTAAGCTCCAAACCTATTTTCCAAGTCATTTGGCCATTTCCAGCATGGATGTCCTTTGTCAAATTTGACTATTTGAGAAGATTAATGTAATAGGATTCATAAGGTCTGTATTTGGGTTTAAAAAAACCCTGAATACATTTTCTAGCTATATGACTCCAGGCAAGTAATCCATTTTATGCTTATTTTGCTTGATATGAAGTGGAAAATAACTTTTGCCCACATGGAATGTTTGTTGTAAGGATCAAATTTATTGATTGAACAATATGACAGCTGGATGATTAATTAATTTAAAAAGAAATTATTTGATGTCTGCCATGTGTCAGACATTGTGCTGGTCATAGGGGCTACAAAGAGAAGAATGGTAATCACTCTTGAGCAAGACAGAAATATGCACAGCTATGCACGTCCTATTTTGGGCCATGCACGGCTTATTAAGAGAGTACCATAAAGGGCATCTCATCCAGCCCAGAGAGATTACACAGAGTTTTCTGCAGTAACTCTTGGACTAAATTTTAATTACTGACTATAAGTCAGTTAGGCAAAAATCCAGAGACAAAAGAAAACAAGATACATGTGGGAAACTTATAAGCATTTCCCGGTTGTTTCATAAAGTGTGAGAATGAAAGTCGTGTTAGATGAGGCACAAACAATAGGTGTAATTTGAAATTATTTTTACAGTACCTACCAAAGCCTTTAAAATTACATATTTTAACTCAATGTATATTCTTATAAAAAATAAGAAAATAATCAGTACCATGGAAAAAGATAGGTGCAAAGATTTTTACTATGTTAACAATTGTAACAAAATTTGGAAAGACACACTTAGATATCTTAAATTATGGAGTATGGGACACCAATATTATGGTGACACCAAAATATTTTTAAAGAATATTGAATAATATTGGAAAGTGCTCACAATTATGATGTTAATATTAAGATGTAGACAACAGATTATCCACATGTAGGAAGATGCCAATTTTTCTAAAAAAATATGTTTATTTATGGATAGCAAAACCTTAAATGCTCACTCTTACTCTTGGCAGAATAAATTTTTATGAGTAAACATAATACTAACAGTGGGATCTCAGATGTTGAAATTTTCTTCTGGTTCCTTGTCTTATCAAAATGTCTATATTTATAAAAAAAATTCAGATTAAAAATCATTAATAAAAATGTAAACAAAGAAAAGTTAAACTACTGAATATAAAGTGTTTGAGATTACCAGAATATGAGCTATGAGTGCAAGTAAGAAATAGCTAAGTAGTTTTTGGTGACAATTCAAGTCTAGTAAATTAAAGAACTTCCAGATTATTAGATTAATATTATGGCAACATAGAAGTGCTATAAAGTGGGGGTACATATCATGCATTGTCATAATCCCTTGCTTACTGCAACACTAAACATCTAAGCATTTCCTATTAAAATATAAAATTGCTATTTTAAAATTTGCATACATTAAAACACTAAATTTAGAGCTGGGATACGTGAGGTGAAGTAAAATTATTTTCAGGCCAGTATTCAAAGATATAGTGCCTAGCAAAATCATTCAAGGCGTGTTTACTCAATGAATAAATGATTTAGGGAATATATTTCTTTTGCTAAAATGACAGTTTTTTGGTAATATATGACTTGATTTAAAAGTTACATTTTAGTATATTTGTGTTCATCAGCTATGCTATTTCTGTGATTATTTAATAATATCCCCAATAAACCTATCACCACCACTGGACATCATGTCATCCTAACCAAATTTAGCCCATGGTGAGCATAAAATCATTTGTAATTATTAATCTCAAGTCCATTCTAGTTTTATCTCCTAGTCTTCACAGCTGTAACACCCACTGTAAACAAATCTAAAACTACAAGAAAGCACAAGAAAGCAAAAAAGCAAAAATAAAAAGAAATCCTATACAACCTGATGTAAAAAGTTAATGCTAATATACCACTACTGTCCAGTTAGCTGACTATGTATTTTAATACTCATGATAGATAGCATTAATTATTAAAAAAGTATATAAAATAAGGATACTAGCTGAGAGCTTAGTGTTTTAACCAGTAGGGGAAATTGCTGTGAATGGCATATAGTTCGTAGACTATTAGACTAAACAACATATTATTTGGCGTAGACTGTTAGACTAAACAACATATTATTTGGGAAGATCCAGGTTTAGGACTTTATTGAATTAAACAGATCTGGGATTCGCTACAATTTCCAGACTATAACATTAACTTGCGTAAGAGGAAAGCTATTTTCACGTGGAGAATTAAGACAGGCTCCCTGGGAAAAATTATGTCTACCATGGAAAATTTTTGATAAATAATTGGCTTGTCTCTATTTCACTATCACCATATTTTCAAATTTACAGTTTAAAAATACAATTGCAGGCTACAGAAAGGACACACAGGCTCTCACGATCCACCGATTCTCTGCAAGGACAGCTTTTCGGGCTATTTTGAGGCTGTTTTCTGTAGCGTTAAAAAGTCACAGTGAGAGAGTGAGACAACCATAAAACTAATAGAAGGGAAGCAAACATGATATAAATCACTTTAGAAAACCCTAAAACCAAGGATGACACACTTTGACCAACATTTTTAAAAATAGAAACTGATGATAATAAATTGGGACAGGTTGCTAATGCTATCAAGAGCAAATCAAAGAGAGTCACAGAGGATTTCAAGAGCCAAGGAATTTTTACTTTTTGTTTCCAATCATAGCTGGGAATAGTAAGTCCATTTGCAAAATGTGTGCTTTACATAAATTTAAAAATAACTACTTTTGACCTATTTTCTATACTTACAAAAGCATCAAGTTGTGTTTGTTTATTATAATTTTAGAAAAATAGGAAACATCAAGATTTGCTGTTTTGTCTTAAATTCTACTTAAAATAAATTTTAAGCAGTTTTGCTATTACATAATAAAAATTTTCCTATTTTGCTATTTTCCTTCCATGAGCTGAATTTCTATAATCTCTGGCTTTCCTTCTTCCTCCTAAGTCAACCTGCAATTATTAATTGGTTATATATTTCCTTTTGCAGTGTTATATTACATATTTACACAAAAATGTAATACCCAGTAACATCAAAGTTCAAAATCCATAGATATTAACGCAATGCAATATATATGCCTTACTGGGGGGGGGGGGGGGGGGGGGGTACTGGATTTCATTAACCAATGACACCGAAATAAAAATAACTAAATTAAAAAAAGAAAGCCATAGACATTAGTTGTGTTTTTACTAACTGGACTCTACAGGAACTGGTCTACTTAAATTTTCACAATCTATTATAACAGTGTGGTTTCATCCAAAGCTATATTATAACAATGTGGTTTCATCCAAAGCTATGTAGAAACACTATGGCAGATTTCTATAATTTACCTTAAATGAACTTTAATCCAAGGAGGACCCTGAGTTATTAAAGACCACATCTCCAGCCCTGTGCTGCATCTTCAGTGCTGGAGAGCTGTGGACCTAAGATGGCTATGTGAAGCACCAAAAGTTATTTTTGAAAGACTGCTAAGAGTTTAATGATGTTCCTCCTTTTTCTGTATTTGCTTCTGGAAAAATTCTATTGATCTTAAATCTTATCCTAGATACAAACATGAGGTGTTATGGAAGCTCGAGGAGGAAGTTTATAATTCTGTAGATGGCTGTAAAAATTGTACAAGAGAAGGATTCGCCTATGAAGAAGTTAAGACTTGTCTTGAGATAAACCTTGGAAAATAAAAAATCCCCTTGGAATTCTCCCGAGGGATAGTTCTTTCTACAGATATTATTCTCTACTCGACATATAGTGATCAGAGAGCTGTAAAAAGGAGAGAGATGTAGCAGAAAAGAGAGGCATTTCTGGCCAAGCAATCAGCATAATGGCAATTTTTTGGATATGAGCCACTAAATGCAGCCAATATGTAAAGAGAGGGGATGAACTTTCACCTACAAGAGCAGAGAGCATCTGCTTATATTCTTTGGAGAGTGGAAGATTTACCCATTCTCTTCCATCTGTTTGTTCATTCCCACATGAATTTGTGTCTCC